>CAUDMG010000716.1:907500-915000 GCA_958450375.1 Homarus gammarus | reverse complement strand
TTTAATTCAACATTCTAATCGTGCTGTGTCAATTTAATTTTTATTATTATAATTTTAACATCACATTATAATTTTATCTGTATCTTATATATATATTTATATATATATATATATATATATATATATATATATATATATATATATATATATATATATATATATATATATATATATATATATATATATATATATATATATATATGCTGATAACCACAAGGAAAAAGAAAACATGAAGGGAACTTCGTGTTTTCTTTTTCCTTGTGGTTATCAGCATATACCTGGATCACGCGCACCTACAGCGATTTACTTGCATATATATATATATATATATATATATATATATATATATATATATATATATATATATATATATATATATATATATACTGTATATATATCAATCACTGTATTTAGGTCAATGTTGAATTAGTCACAGTTGCTTGATATGATGGTTGCTTAAGTCTTGTTCATTTACTTGCTTTTAATTCCTGTGTTTTATCAGTATTATCAGTTCTTCCTTGTTATAAGATGGTGCGTTATACTTTCTTAACCGGTACACACACACACACACACTCACATACACAAACACACACACACACACACACACACACTCACATACACAAACACACACACACACACACACACTCACACACACACACACACACACACACACACACACACACACACACACACACACATCACGGTCAGGTCAGGATGGCTTTGGCAATAGACTTAATTTTCGATATAAAGTTAAATGCGCTTTTTCCTGTCTCGAGTCTTCATGACACCTACTTGAACCTCAAACCCGGACCTGAAACCGGATCCAAATCTTTGTTTTAAAGCTATGGGTTCAGTTATGTTAGGGTTCGGTTAGGGTTAGGTAGGTTAGAGTAGATTGGGCGTAGGTTAGGGTAGGTTGTGATATATTAGGAGTAGGTTAGGTTCAATTAGGAGTAGGTTAGGTTAAATTAGGAGTAGGTTAGGTTTGGTTACATTAAATAAAGGTTAAAAGAAACATGACAAGTTCCGGATGTTGAAATTTATGAGTCAACGTTTGAAATGTCATTAATGATCTTGCAAGTCGTAAAACACACACACACACACACACACACACACACACACACACACACACACACACACACACACACACACACACACACTGTCATAGCTCCGGTTTCCTCTTTCAATAATTCATACGCTAAAAATTAATGTCCACATACTGCATTAATTCCACCAGCGGGCAGTAGAGGGTTAAGGCTGTATTTATTGACCCTAATACCTTACCTGACTGATGGATGCTTCTGTGAGTGAGGGACCAGTGAACTATATTTGTAAAGGAAGTAATTATCACAGCATGGTCACCTCTGTTTGTCTGTCTGTCGGTCTGTCGGTCTGTCTGTCTGTCTGTCTGCCTGTCGGTTTGTCTGTCTGTCTGTTTGCCTGTCTGTCTGTCTGTCTGTCTGCCTGTCGGTCTGTCTGTCTATCTTTATTCCCGTTTATTTACGAAAAAATATCTAAGTAATAATTCGATTTGGTCTTAGTGAAATAACATTCATTCCTTGACACAAATTTCTCAGCTCTGGGCCAAAGATCTATACCCTGAGATGAGTTACTTTCTTACCTGAGTATTAAGGCGATGAGTTTACCTGGTGGGAGAATATACAAGTAAATCATTTCGATCTTAGTTATTAGACTTTGATGAGGAATAAACTTTGGAACCTTATGTCGAGTTTACTTTCCGATTTATATTGACTTCGTGTATAGTGTGTGTGTGTGTGTGTGTGTGTGTGTGTGTGTGTGTGTGTGTGTGTGTGTGTGTACGTACTTAAGCTCCACGTAAGAAAAACTAAAATCAACTATTAACTCAATATCTCAATTTATTTCTAAGTTAATACTATCATCAAAAATGTTAAGAAAATTTAATTCACCAATCAATAAAAAATAAAAAAATAAATATCAATGAATAAACGTGATTATAATTTACAACTAAGACCACTACTGCCTGTTCGTATGGCTCTCAGTACTTGATTGACATAAATAATTGCGTTGGGTAATATTCTTCAAATTATACTAAGGAATAAATATAACCAAATATTTCCTGGTTATATAACATGATATATCCATGTACTCTATAACGGGATATATCCAAGTACTCTATAACGGGATATATCCAGGTACTCTATTACAGGACTAAATTGATCTATCTATCATTTATTATTTTCCATCGTTATCTTTATTTCTCATTTTATAACTCTCGATATTCCATTAATCACTCTGTTTTATGTCTCTTTATTCTGAATACATTATGAGTCTTATTACTACACGATGCCTGTTATCAAGGTATAATGAGTATAATGACCTGATATAAACGGCCGATGGCATCCCTTATGGTAGTGAACATAATGCTTAAAAATAATGAAAATAATGTATTGTTTATATATTGATTAATGAAAGGCTAAAAACTAAGCAATTGTTTTTTTATCTCAACCAACTAGATATATTTTTTAGATATCTTATATAAAATCTATTTTACGGAGTCTATTTCGCTATATCGTATTTTGATGCAATGATGAATTTACCTAGACTATATAACCACATTTTCAATCTTTCTTTATGTTAATATATTATTTTATATTACTTAAGCACACCAGTATTACCTAAACAACTCAGAGATCGTTTATGTAATAATCTTTGACGGTAATTTCCACCTTCCTTCATTCCTTTTACCGCATAAGTGTTTTTCAAAGTCACTCTGAATACAATCCCCCGTCGGAACTCTTAAAACACTTATCATCTCAAACAGTAATTAATTTATTACACTTTAAAGAATATTCATAGAAGAATTTATCCCCAAACTCTCACGGTCATTCAGACACTCGTTCACCAACCACTGTACACCGTTACGTCACACACTTAAGACCAGGTAAGCAATCAAGTAATTTCTAAACATCACTAAGAAACACTTCAGGTACCAACAAAGTTACTATTTCTCTGAGTAAAGTATATAGACGGTAAGTAATATATAAGGGTAAAGTGTTATTATTTGGGGAAGCTCCATTGAGGTAAAAAAATAAGCCAACTCGTGTTCTAATTTCGACTGTGATTACGGATTAAATTTCACTTAAATCAGGAATAGGGTTTGTAATCTTAATTTTGGTTTTATTGCGTATAATCTGTAGTCTGAGCACTATGAAGGCGATTTATTAGGCAGTAAAACTCTACCTGAGGTTAAGGAATCCCAGAATGGAAGTGAATAATTTTATTAGAATATTTCCCTACAGTTATATAACAGTGAGGTGGCCAGTGTGTAGTTGTTTGTGGTGACTGAGTGAATGTTACAGCAGCTGGAATACTTTTATTTCCTGTAATAATTTTATTATCTTGGTGAAGAGTTAGAAAGTAAAGGTTCAGGTAAAGTAGAATTATTAAAAGTACTGTTTTGACGTGAGCTCTGAGCAGGTGAAGAGCGTCTTGGTGTTGTTATTGTTGTTGTTGTTGTTGTTGGGTTACTGAGGCGCTTGTGCTTATGTTAAACGAATTATTTCATGTGTGTGTGTGTGTGTGTGTGTGTGTGTGTGTGTGTATAAAGAGGACGCCAACACCACATAAACAGGTAACCACACACCTGCCCCATTCATTCACACAGGGAGACAGGAAAACACCGCAGCACGGCTCTCTGCACACATATAAAATCCAGTAGTCGACCCACATCGTTTATGTTCAATTTACGACACATAATTGCCGTAAAGTGCATATCTATCCACTGTGAAAAATGAGTTATAGCTCCCCTCTCTCCCCTGTCCACCCCTCTCTCTCCCTCCCATTTCCCCTCTCCTCTTTTCCCTACGTCCTACACTCCTTCCCTCTCTCTCCCTCCCTCCCTTCCTCCCTCTCTCCCCTGTCCACCCCACTCTCTCCCTCCCATTTCCCCTCTCCTCTTTTCCCTACGTCCCACACTCCTTCCCTCTCTCTCTCTCCCATTTCCCCTCTCCTCTTTTCCCTACGTCCCACACTCCTTCCCTCTCTCTCTCTCCCTCCCTTCCTCCCTCTCTCTCCGTCCCCTTCACTCGGACAACATCTGCTTACCTTTTTCATTTCGACCGGAAATCCAGGAGAGTTGTGAGCCGTATAGTAGTAGTACTGGTTCTTCTGACTTATTAGGAGACGTCAGTGCCCAAGTCCGGTTACTCCAGTGTGATACCCTCCGGCCCCCGGGTACGAACAGGTTTAGGCCGGATATACACACACCCACGAAATTGCACACACACACACACAAACACACACTCACACACACACACGCGGTTAAGGGGAGAGAACAGTATCCCCCTCCAAGTAATTAGCGAGACCACGATAAATACGAGACCTGGAAAAAGAGACATAAAAATTTCTTCTTTTTTTCTGACGCACAATTATGATATAGGACTGTTGGATTCAATTACGAGATAAAGGGGTTAATTTAGAGATATTTAGAGGCATTTACGAGATAAAAAGCTTAATGTGGAATCAATTTTGAGGTCAGGTAGTTTATTCTGACCACAGGTTAGAGATGAAGGCGTATTATGGGCGTGTGAGCTCAATTATGAGAGAGAGAGAGAGAGAGAGAGAGAGAGAGAGAGAGAGAGAGTATAATTATTCACTGAGTTGGTAAAAAAATATAATCAATTGATGTATATATGAAAAATTTATTATTATTATTATTATTATTATTATTATTATTATTATTATTATTATTATTATTCAAAGGTGACTCAGGTAAGGTCGAACATTTATACGGTGCCATTAGTGAGACTCCTAATATTTCACAGGTGTCGCTTGCAGGTGTTTAGTGTCATACGCAGTCCGGTTGTCATGTCATATCCTCCCTTGTCTAATATATACTTACATACTATGAATATGCTAATGCGTTAATGGAAATACTGTAACTCAGGCAGACACCAAGAAGTTCCGGTCAATTATAGAACTTGATGAAAGGAAGTAGTAACACTTGGGTGGAAAATATTAAAATTATGTCACTATGGTAATTTATGGTAATGGTGACGATGGATGGGAGTTTAGGAGGAGTGGTAGTACTGTGTGAGGGAGGGGGGGGGGGAGTCAGGAGAGGGTCAGGCTGATGGGGGGGTGTCAGGAGAGGGCCAGGCTGATGGGGGGGTGTCAGGAGAGGGTCAGGCTGATGGGGGGGTGTCAGGAGAGGGTCAGGCTGATGGGGGGGTGTCAGGAGAGGGTCAGGCTGATGGGGGGTGTCAGGAGAGGGTCAGGGTTATGGGGGGGTGTCAGGAGAGGGTCAGGCTGATGGGGGGTGTCAGGAGAGGGTCAGGCTGATGGGGGGGAGTCAGGAGAGGGTCAGGCTGATGGGGGGGTGTCAGGAGAGGGTCAGGCTGATGGGGGGGTGTCAGGAGAGGGTTAGGCTGATGGGGGGAGTCAGGAGAGGGTCAGGCTGATGGGGGGTGTCAGGAGAGGGTCAGGCTGATGGGGGGAGTCAGGAGAGGGTCAGGCTGATGGGGGGGTGTCAGGAGAGGGTCAGGCTGATGGGGGGGGGGTGTCAAAAGAGGGTCAGGCTGATGGGGGGGAGTCAGGAGAGGGTCAGGCTGATGGGGGGTGTCAGGAGAGGGTCAGGCTGATGGGGGGGTGTCAGGAGAGGGTCAGGCTGATGGGGGGGGGGTGTCAGGAGAGGGTCAGGCTGATGGGGGGTGTCAGGAGAGGGTCAGGCTGATGGGGGGGTTGTCAGGAGAGGGTCAGGCTGATGGGGGGGTGTCAGGAGAGGGTCAGGCTGATGGGGGGGTGTCAGGAGAGGGTCAGGCTGATGGGGGGGTTGTCAGGAGAGGGTCAGGCTGATGGGGGGGTGTCAGGAGAGGGTCAGGCTGATGGGGGGGTGTCAGGAGAGGGTCAGGCTGATGGGGGGGTGTCAGGAGAGGGTCAGGCTGATGGGGGGGTGTCAGGAGAGGGTCAGGCTGATGGGGGGGTGTCAGGAGAGGGTCAGGCTGATGGGGGGGTGTCAGGAGAGGGTCAGGCTGATGGGGGGGTGTCAGGAGAGGGTCAGGCTGATGGGGGGGGTGTCAAAAGAGGGTCAGGCTGATGGGGGGGTGTCAGGAGAGGGTCAGGCTGATGGGGGGGTGTCAGGAGAGGGTCAGGCTGATGGGGGGGTGTCAGGAGTGGGTCAGGCTGATGGGGGGTGTCAGGAGAGGGTTAGGCTGATGTGGGGGTGTCAGGAGAGGGTCAGGCTGATGGGGGGGTGCCAGGAGAGGGTCAGGCTGATGGGGGGGTGTCAGGAGTGGGTCAGGCTGATGGGGGGTGTCAGGAGAGGGTCAGGCTGATGGGGGGGTGTCAGGAGAGGGTCAGGCTGATGGGGGGGGGGGTGTCAGGAGAGGGTCAGGCTGATGGGGGGTGTCAGGAGAGGGTTAGGCTGATGGGGGGGGGGTTGTCAGGAGAGGGTTAGGCTGATGTGTTTAGCTAAGCCCAGGAGGTGTGCATTACAAAGGAATTGGTGCTGTCTTTCTTACGTGTGTTTTAGCTACAGCACACACACACACACACACACACACACACACACACACACACACACACACACACACACACACACACACATCAAGACTAGAATACCGCCACTCCCTCACTCTTTCTTTGGGTGGGAATATCAACCAAACAGACAGACACGCTCGTTTAGAAAGTCATAGAAATTTACTTTTTTACCGAAATACTTTATATGAAATTTCTCCCTTCTGATTTCTTTTCCTTTAAAATTTATGACCAACAAAACGTATTTCTTATCTAGACAAAATAAGGTTCACGTATCTATATAAATTGCAGTTATAAGTTCCTATTCATTTAGTTATCTTGGTAAAGGTGTATGAGATTGATAACTTAAGTGGTGTTGTAAAGGGTGTTATTTACATTGTCTTAAGTGGTAACAGCTGAGTAGTGTGTTTATTGTAGAGGTTCTCTTAGTCTACCTGAGTGTTTCATGGAATGTGATGTTGGTTCGTGTAAGGGGCGTTATCTCTCTCTCTCTCTCTCTCTCTCTCTCTCTCTCTCTCTCTCTCTCTCTCTCTCTCTCTCTCTCTTTCTTGCTCTTTCTTATTCTATTCGTCTCTCTTTGTCTGTTTCTTAATCTTTGTTTCCATATATGTGTCTATCTGTCTGTCTGTCTGTTTCATTCTGGCTGTCTCTATTATATTACTAATTATTTATATTTCCGTCTTTGTTTCCGTCTTTGTTTCCGTCTTTGTTTCCGTCTCCTCACCTCCCCACCTGCCTACCTGTTCTTTCCACCTGCCTACCTGTTCTCCCTACCTGCCTACCTGTTCTCCCCACCTACTTACCTGTTCTCCTCACCTGCCTGCTTGTTCTCCTCACATGACTACCTGTTCTCCTCACCTGTTCTCCTCCTCAATCAGGTGCCCACGACCCTGCCAGAAGCCGACCGTGACTCGTTGGTACACTCTGTCATCATCTTGAAGCGGCTGTCTGCAATTACCAGGTCCAGTACTGTGATTCATAGAC
>CAUDMG010000716.1:807500-905000 GCA_958450375.1 Homarus gammarus | reverse complement strand
CAAAAACTCTACCTAAGGAATCTATAAGACATGGGTTTGTATACATTATTCTGAGACACCCTGTACATCCTCTTTAGTTATGATAATCACCGGATAATTGTGGGAAATAGATTAAAATCTCTACGTTTTATGTGACTCGGAATGCTAATCAAAAGTTTCCCTAAAGACGTGAAATTGCTTCATAATGTTACGGGGAGCAGGTGGAGGAGGAGGAAGGGGGATGGGTAGGAGGAATAGGAAGAAGAGAAGTAGGAAAAGGAGGAGAAGCAGGAGGAAGAGGAGGAGGAGAAGTAGGAGGAGGAGGAGGAGGGGGAAGGGGAAGAGGAGGGGGAAGGGGAAGAGGAGGAGGAGGGGGAGAAGGAAGAGGAGGAGGAGGAGAGGGAGAAGGAAGAGAAGGAAGAAGAATACGAGGAGGAGTAGGAGGAGGAAGAGGCCAAAAGACAACTTCCCTTCATTTTCTTGTTTATGAAGACATTATCGCCCTCTCGCAGTCTACTCTGGTTTATCTAAGTTCATTATCATTACTAGTGATTTATTGCCATTATCTCTGAATGTAACTCCTATTGTTCTCACGTCTGCTTTTATCTTTCTTATCTGTTAAAATGTTTGTTAGGTGTTTTATTGCCATGAGTTCGCTTCAGCCTTAAAACTCAATCGAATGTCTTATTGTGTTGTGTTTGTTTGTGTTGCTAAGCTTTTGTGGATATTAATACCTGTTTGGTAAAATTGATTCAGTCATTTATATTATCCTAAGCTGTCTTAATATATCCAAAGTTTACTCTAGATGTGGTTTGGTTTGGTTTGATTTCGTTTCGTTTCGTTTGGTATCGTTTGGTTTCAGTAGGTTAGGTTTCGGTTAGGTTAGTTTAGGTTAAGTTAGGTTAGGTTAGGAATGCATTAAAACAAAACACACATAGTAAACAAGACGAAAAAATTTGGTAAAAAAAAAAAAAATCCCTCTACTGTAAATACGTCATTCAGTCAAGAATAATAAACTTAGATGTTAATGGACGTAAATAGCTACTTTTTTTAAGCAGTAATTTGCACATCACACACGTAGCTGTATTAAGTCATGTAATAAAGAGATTAAACATTTTGGTGTTTTTTTTTTTGTCTTTACGTGAACAGTTAATGAAGATATCTGTTTGTTGTGGAGTAGAACGTCACGGGATACAGGTATTAAATTTATTACCTGTAAGAAATTATCAGTCGAGTGATCTTTCTCTCTGTGTGTGTGTGTGTGTGTGTGTGTGTGTGTGTGTGTGTGTGTGTGTGTGTGTCTGGTGTTAGGTTAGGTTAGGTTAGGTTAGGTTAGATTTGGTTCGGTTAGGTTAAGAGTAAGCTTAAGTGGGTTGGTTAGGTTAGGTCACTAGATAGTTTAAGTGAAGAACCAAAAACAGAGGAAATGAAGAAAAAATATAGTGGAAATATATGAAAATCAGCAACAACAGAGAGAGAGAGAGAGAGAGAGAGAGAGAGAGAGAGAGAGAGAGAGAGAGAATAGGAGGCGGTGGTGGTAAAGAAGAAGGAATAATAGAACTGGAGAAGAACGAAGAAGAAAGTAGAGAAAGAAGGTCGATAAGACGAAAGAATGATGACGCAATGAAGAAGAAGAAGAAGAAGAAGAAGAAGACGGAAATAGAAAGAAATAGGGAGAGAGAGGGAGGTTAAAGAGAGAGGTTAAAGAGGAAGAGGGGTGAAGGGTGAAGCAAAAAAAACAGGACAAAAGAAGAGAGAGGAAGGAAACAGAAGAGGGAGGTCGCTAAAGCAGAACAGTGATGACGCCATGAACGAAAAAAGAATAAGAAGAAAAAGAGAATGAGAGAGAGAGAGAGAGAGAGAGAGAGAGAGAGAGAGAGAGAGAGAGAGAGAGAGAGAGTTATTTTGAAGACGAAAGAAATTATGACAAAATATAATCAATAAAGGAAGGAAATAATGAATACAGGAAATAAAGAAAAGAAAAAGAACAAAATAAATGGAGAGATAGAGAAACTAATAACGAAGAGGAGATCAAAGAGGAAGAAAAAAATAACACACAGGACAAAAGGAGAACGAGGAAGGATAGAGAGAGAGAGAGAGAGAGAGAGAGAGAGAGAGAGAGAGAGAGAGAGAGGTCGTCAGGGGAAGAACAGGGAATGACGCCGTGAACAAGGAGTTTCCCTGGGTCCAACCTGTCATTTTCCTTGTAATCATCCTAGGCTCTCCGGCATTACGCCCCGATCCCCTCCATCATCGGGTGTTTTATGGAGCTCTTAAATCTTGCCAGGGAGGAACACTTCTTCTGCATCTCCTTCCTTCCATCCCTTTCCTTCCCTCCTCCCCTCCCTTCCCCTCCCTTCCCTCCCCTCCCCTCCCCTCCCTTCACTCCCCTCCCCTCCCCTTCCCTCCCCTCCCCTCCCCTCCCCTCCCCTCCCCTCCCCTCCCCTCTATCCCCCCCTCCTCTTCTCCCTGAGTATTGTTCAAGGCTCAAGTTCCCTTCATAAGAGGAAGTAAAGATGGAGGTAGAGGGAGGACAGAGGCAGGAGGGAGGACAGAGGCAGGAGGGAGGACAGAAGCAGGAGGGAGGACAGAGGCAGGAGGGAGGACAGAGGCAGGAGGGAGGACAGAGGCAGGAGGGAGGACAGAAGCAGGAGGGAGGACAGAAGCAGGAGGGAGGACAGAGGCAGGAGGGAGGACAGAAGCAGGAGGGAGGACACAGGCAGGAGGGAGGACAGAGGCAGGAGGGAGGACAGAGGCAGGAGGGAGGACAGAGGCAGGAGGGAGGACAGAGGCAGGAGGGAGGACAGAAGCAGGAGGGAGGACAGAGGCAGGAGGGAGGACAGAGGCAGGAGGGAGGACAGAGGCAGGAGGGAGGACAGAGGCAGGAGGGAGGACAGAGGCAGGAGGGAGGACAGAGGCAGGAGGGAGGACAGAAGCAGGAGGGAGGACAGAAGCAGGAGGGAGGACAGAGGCAGGAGGGAGGACAGAAGCAGGAGGGAGGACAGAGGCAGGAGGGAGGACAGAGGCAGGAGGGAGGACAGAGGCAGGAGGGAGGACAGAAGCAGGAGGGAGGACAGAGGCAGGAGGGAGGACAGAGGCAGGAGGGAGGACAGAGGCAGGAGGGAGGACAGAAGCAGGAGGGAGGACAGAAGCAGGAGGGAGGACAGAGGCAGGAGGGAGGACAGAAGCAGGAGGGAGGACACAGGCAGGAGGGAGGACAGAGGCAGGAGGGAGGACAGGGGCAGGAGGGAGGACAGAGGCAGGAGGGAGGACAGAGGCAGGAGGGAGGACAGAGGCAGGAGGGAGGACAGAGGCAGGAGGGAGGACAGAGGCAGGAGGGAGGACAGAAGCAGGAGGGAGGACAGAGGCAGGAGGGAGGACAGAAGCAGGAGGGAGGACAGAGGCAGGAGGGAGGACAGAGGCAGGAGGGAGGACAGGGGCAGGAGGGAGGACAGAGGCAGGAGGGAGGACAGAGGCAGGAGGGAGGACAGAGGCAGGAGGGAGGCCAGAAGCAAGAGGGAGGAGGAAAACCATCGAAGGTGAATACTTTATGAACATCTTCTCTACACCTGTAGATTCCCTCAAGAGGAGGACCCAACCCTTCTCTAACCCCCCTCAATCCCTCTAATCCCCCTCTACCCCCTAACCCTTCTACCCCCCCCCCCCCCACCCCCCACCCCTCCCCACCCCCCACCCGCCACACACGCGTAATGTCTCCCTCTCAGATTTTATGTTCGGTATTCTAGGTGCTCTGTAATAATAATAATAATAATAATAATAATAATAATAGTAATAATAATAATAATAATAATAATAATAATAATAAACGGTTTATTGAAAACGTTTGCAGCCCGAAGGCTGAAAATATACATTGGACATAAATGACTTATTACATACATTGGTGGTTAAACAAAAGCGTTCATCAGAGAAAGGTGAAGGAACATGCAGTGAACATACAGATTATGTTTGCACACGTAGATCATGTGAGCTGAGGTGTTGAACAGCAGACACGTAGTAAGAACATAAGAAAATAAAGAGTCTGCAATAGGCCGGTTGGCCTGTGCATGGTAGCTCCTGTCGAGAGTTACTACCACTCTCTATCATCCATGAATCTATCCAGCCTCCTTTTGAAACTTTCCAGAGTTCCAGCACTTACTGCTTGGATATTATAAGAACTTTATCTATAGCTCCTCTATTGATTCCTTTCACACACTTAAATACTTCTATCATATCTCCCCGCACTCTTCGTCTTTCTAGGGAATGCAAGTTTAGTTTCTTTAATCTATCTTGATATGGAAGTCCCGGAATCATTTTCGTCATGCTTTGCTGCACCGACTCCAGTGAATTGATATTCATTCTGTAATAAGGGCACCAGAATTGAACAGTATAATCGAAAATACAGCAAATATTATTATTATAGTGGTAATCACAGCAAACACCACCAAGGCTGAAGTCACTGTGGAATGAGTGTCATCTGTCACAAATGTCAGTGGGTGCCACAAGGCTGCATCATCATCACTATCGGTATCCATTGATTTGTCCTTCAACACTGTAATCTTTGTGATCACTTCACTTCGGTGAATTTTCTGAAGGTCAAATGGGTGAGAGGCGATTGGTTTCCTACGTCATGGCGTGTGGTTCCCCATATGGTGTACAGACTTGACGACAGCGAACATTGCCGTGGTAACTTATTTCGTCCTCGTCCCACAGTAAAGCTTCTAGGCGATTCATCAGGGCAGACCACTACAACGGGCAGCTGCAGTGGGAAAAACAATTACACAGTACCCTGGATCTCTTCTAGAAGTACAGTCACAGTGTCTGTTAATAAAAGTACATGACTATAAATTTGTCGTGTTATATTGACTGAGTCCATCTCACAGTTTGAATAAGACCCAGCTACATTAATTCGTGTAGAATAACAAATAAGATTACTTGACTCCTTCTGGCATGTAGCATATGCTGACCGAGGTGGAGTCGCCATGAGAGATCTATCTCTAGACAACAGGATAGATGTGGAAACGTTAGTTATTATTACAGCTTGACCATTCTCTATACTAGGGAAGGGTGTAATGTCAAATTTCTGAAACTTATTTTTATCCACGAATGGCAGATACAATATAATTTGATCGGGTGTGACAGAAACAGAGAAAAGACTGTAATAATTTTTCAGCCTAGCCACAGGAACAGCAGGCTTAAGCTTGAGAAGATCAGTAGCAATCCCGACAACCCGAGCTAGTTCACTGAAAGGCAACAAAGCGGGAGTTGTAATCCCCCTGTTCAACAAGTTAAGGTTGGTTACTAATGAGATGAAATAAGTAAAATAATATTCTTCTTGACCTGTTGACTTGACAGAGAGTCTATCATAGTGGTTATGATGAATTGCTAGTACAAGGTATTAAGAGTGAGTTCAGGTTAATCTTATTCACCAACTGGTTTACAGTCTTCTTAATTGCATCTAGCTTCCTACCATGATTAGCTAATAGATGAGATTGGCTGGAAGGAAATACGGAATTTTGGTTGGCCTGTTGTTTAAGTACATTAATCTGTTTCTGCAACTGGGCAAAGTCATCTTCTGTGGCTACTCCGTACAATGATTTATGAATGTAACCCAAAAAATTTAGGAGACCTCTCTTCCTTCTACTCCCGTCACTGTGTGCAGGGGGAACAATAGGAGATGTGGTGGTTGTATCCATATAAGACTGTGGAAACTGTTGTATAATGAGGTCCAAAGATAATTTGGTACGCTCTAGTTGTCAAGTCCATTGAGAGTGAATAGGAGTGTCATCCACAGTTGACTCATTAACCCTTTTAGTGAGGTGAACCAAGTCATGAGACAAAGTAGACACTGCGGCTACTATATTAGGTAATGGTTCTGCAAGTAAAAGTTACTCATTAGAAAAGCAATGTTCATCACACGTGAATCTGGTACACAATTGACATATAGGAGAAGAAAGATCAGCAGGGGTGACACAAGGTTTAGCGGCACTATGTGACTGGGCTGCTCCTTGAGGCTTCAGAAGCTTGAGGTTGTCCCCGTGTTCATGTCTTGTTTCCTCTGTGTGTATGTGTTTCAAGTGGTACAATTCTATATGGACCGACGATCATGGGGCCCGTTTTGGATCTTACATAATTTTTAACCATCGCTAGGCGACCTACGACATCGCCAATGGGTCGTGTACGTTTATTGCTTTTGGCGGTGAAGGCGTTAGTCGCTTTTTATAACTCATGTGTAATTCGCTGGCGAATTAGTTTGGACAGTCGATACCGTTCGCCCCAGCACTGGATGAAGAGAATCACATCAAGGAGGCGTTTTATGCCGACCTCGACAGTGCTAACCTCTATTCCCAGAGAAGATAAGGTTGTACCCCTTGGTGACTTCAAAGCCAGAGTTGGTAGAGATGCTGACATTTGGCAGGGAGTCAAAGGGAGAAATGGACTAGGCAAGTGTAATCCCAACGGCCTACGCCTCCTCAGCAAGTGTGCTGCACACAACCTCACTATCACCAACACCTTGTTTCGGCAGGCCGACAAGTTCAAGGGTTCGTGGCATCTCATTGACTACATCATTGTCAGAGAAAGAGATCGCCGAGATGTCCTCATCACCTGTGCCATGCGTGGATCAGACCAAGCTCTCACTTCACGTCGCCCCAAAACGGCGAAGGCAACGAACCTCCAGAAGAGGTTTTAACACTATGCGGCTGGAAGATCCAGCTTATAAACAAACCAACAACAAACAACCCAAACCCCAGTGCCGAATGGAGTATTCTCGAAACTGTCCTGACAAAAACCTGTAGAGAGACCCTAGGCTAGGTCGAAAGAATACACCAGGACTGATTTGATGAAAATGACCCGAAAATCAATGCACTCGTCGATGATAAACTTACTGCATTAATTGACTGGCAGAACAACCCTCAGTCTAGGACCAATGCCGATACCTTTCGCAGGAAGAAAGCGGCGGCCCAGCGCGAATTTCGCAAACTAAATAACGACTGGTTTAAAAATAAGCATTTGAAGTGCAATACCTTGTAGATCAACACAAGATGTGCGAATTTTTCAACTCCACTAAAACATTTTATGGGCCAATCACTCATGGCACAGCCCCCCTCCGCTCATCCTGACTACCCAGCAAGTGCCTCAACATCCAGAGCTGACCCATCTCGGCTATGTGTTTGAGGGTACGTAACTTGTAGAGAGAGAGAGGGGGGAGGGGCGAAGGTGTGAGTGAGTACGTACGTGTAGAGAGAGAGAGAGAGAGAGAGAGAGAGAGAGAGAGAGAGAGAGAGAGAGCCTGGCAGCAGAATGGCAGGGTACTTACTGCCTCCTTCAAGCGTCACGCCACAGTCTGATATTGCATTTCACATTATACTGAGGCAGGTGGACCAGCTGCTGAGGACACGTGTCCCCAGGGAGACGTCTGTGTCCCCAGCGAGATTCCGTGTACCCAATGAAACACCCGAATCCTCTGGGAAACGCCCATGTCCTTAGGGAGACGCCTGTGTCACCTGTGGTTAAGAAATTTCCCTCAAATGGGACACATACATTCGCTTTCCTGTGATGTGGGGGGGCCTATGTCCTACAAGAATTTAGGACATGCACAAGATAGTGACACTTTTGTTCCAAGTGAGTTTAGCATAAGGACACAGGGCGTGCATATCATGTTATATGCTAATGTAGGACATGCCTATATGACATAGAGACACATGTCCCAAAAGAGTTGAGGACATAACCTTACATTACACACACCCACATACCCAATGTCTTCAGGTGTGAGGAGATAACCAGTCCTCCAAAACTAGGAATTTAAAATACTTTATTGTGTTAATTATGTTGTGTTGTGGTCACCTGAGTGTCACCTGGCCTTCACGTGTACCGAGTTAATTAAGGTTCACAGGTAACGAATTAATTAAGCTTTACACGTACCGAACTAAATAAGCTTCTCATGTACCGAATTAAATAAGCTCCACAGGTACCGAATTAATTTAGCTTTACACGTACCGAACTAAATAAGCTTCTCAGGTACAGAATTAAATATAAGTTTTACAGATACCGAATTAACTAAGCCTTACACGTACCGAACTAAATAAGCTTCTCAAGTACCGAATTAAATATAAGTTTTACAGGTACCGAACTAAATAAGCTTCTCAGGTACCGAACATTCAGTGAACATACAGATTAATGTTTACATACGTAGATGATGTGAGCTGAGGTGTTGAACAGCAGACACGTAGTGTAGTAACTCCCTCACAGATGGCGTTATGAGGGGCATCACATGGAGTACTAGTTCCCTCACAGGTGGTGTTATGAGGGGCATCACGTGGAGTAGTAATTCCCTCACAGATGGTGTTACGAGGGGCCTGATGTTGTAGTAGTTCCCTTACAGATGGTGTATGAGGGGCCTGGTTGATGTAGTAATTCCCTCATAGATGGTGGTATGAGGGGCATCACGTGGTGTAGTAATTCCCTCACAGATGGTGTGTGAGGGGCTTGATGTGGTGTAGTAATTCCCTCACAGATGGTGTTATGAGGGGCATCACATGGCGTAGTAATTCCCTCACAGATGGTTTTATGAGGGGCATCACACGGCGTAGTAATTCCCTCACAGATGGTGTTATGAGGGGCATCACGTGGTGTAGTAATTCCCTCACAGATGGTGTTATGAGGGGCCTGATGTGGTGTAGTAAGCCCCTCACAGATGGTGTATGAGGGGCCTGATGTGGTGTAATAATTCCCTCACAGATGCTGTTATGAGGCGCATCACGTGGTGTAGTAATTCCCTCGCAGATGGTGTTATGAGGAACTTCACATGATGTTGTAGCAACTCATTCACTACGTGGTGTCGTGCATCATGGGGACACCACGTGGTCTGTTGTCACAGGACTTCACTCACTCATGTGTCCCAGGCCTCTCTATGGTGGAGTCTCAGGGGAATTATCACTGGGTACCTAGGACCTCTCTGTGTGAAGGTTAGCTTGGCTCAGACTCAACTGCCGAGTTGTTTTTCACTGACTTAAGCACTGTTCACCACTTTTCAACACTGGTTCCATTCCTTTCCCAAATGAAATAGTAACTTCTGGCGAGAACTTGTTGATATTCCGGTAGGGAGGAGGGTTCAGGGGAGGGAGTTGGTATGGGCCAACATAATAGTTGACGTGCCTGCTGCTGAGCAGCACCAGGTGCGTCTGACCCGTCTTAACCCGTCGGTGGTCAAGGATGGAGTGTGTGTGTGTGTGTGTGTGTGTGTTCTATCAAGGTGAACCATTGTTATAAAGCCACAGTGTAGTTCATTCTTGTGGACTGAATTATTCCAAAAATATACTTTGGTCTTATACTGAGATATATCTACACTGAATATACTCGTATACTACTCTTCCCGGGGTTATATATCCTTGATGATGACTTTATTCTTATGTTTTTGTGGTATATCCTTCAAGTAAATATATTTTACACTACAGTGGTATGTTTAGGTAAGGTTAGGTTAGGTTAGGTTAGGTTAGTTTAAATGGCACTATAGTTCGCTATATAAGGTGTGGTTAAGTTAGATAACATCACGTTTATTACCTAAATATATGAGACATGTCAATAAAGAGTCTATTCAGATGAGGGCTAATTCAGACGCTGTTCAATATCGCTCGTGTGACCTCAAAACAGATAGATCATTCAGTTGTCGTGTACCTGTCACATTTTATAACTTTTTCTTTAATAAGGAGTGATAGTCATGATGTCGTTTTCTATCATGAATACGATTTTATTAAACGAGTGGTGGAGAAATATAGTTAGAGATAGAGAGAGGAATAAAGAGAGAGATAGAGAAGGATTAAAGAGAGAGGCAGATAGATGAACAGAGACAGACAAAGACAGAGGTGAGATAGACAGACAGACAGACAGACATAGATAGAGACATACAGACAGACAGACAGAAAAAAAATAACGAAAAACATATAATAACTAATATCTCCATAACACGCAATAGGATAAGACCAAATGTAACCTAAACTGACATATGAATTTGGTTAGGTTAGGTTAGGTCAGGTTAGGTTAGGTTAGGTTAGCCCCTTTTTATTACATATTTTTCTGGTTATTCTAGACATGACCTTATCGTCTTACCTCCTCGTGTTATTATTAGAGGAAGAACGTCGCCTTTACCGTCTCGTCTTCCGCTGGGTGCAAACGAGGACCTCCTAGTGAGAATATTTTGTTTTGCTGGTATAACCTGTTGGAGAAATTCTTCGTTTGTGGTCAAGAGTGTGGCGGAAATGAATAAATCGTGTTTAGTGCTGTTCTCTTTGTTCTTTCTTCACCTTGTTCTTTTCTTACTTCTCTCTTTCTTTTCTCTCTCTCTTTCTCTCTTTCTTCTTCCTTTTCTCTTCTTTCCCCCCTCCTCATTTCATTTCATTCACCGCCTCTTCCTCCTGCTACCTTCTCACCACTCTTCCTCCTCCTCCTCCTCCTCCTCCTCCCTCTGTCCTTTTCCTTCCTTCATCCTCCTTATCTTCCTTCCCACCTCCTCATCCTTTTCATCCCTATCTCCTCATCCTTTTCCTCTCTATCTCCTCCTCTCTTCTTCTCTCCA
This sequence comes from Homarus gammarus, assembly GCA_958450375.1. Taxonomy (NCBI): domain Eukaryota; kingdom Metazoa; phylum Arthropoda; class Malacostraca; order Decapoda; family Nephropidae; genus Homarus; species Homarus gammarus. Next base: position 894,451 of record CAUDMG010000716.1, on the reverse strand, counting down.
CCTCCTCTTTCTTACTCTCACTCCCCCTTCACCCCCCCCCCCCCCTACTGCTGCAGCTGTTGTGTCCGCAGATGTTACCTGGCTTTACTGCTTACGACTGCTGTCCATCTGTTGGTGTTGCAGATGTTGTTGACATTTATTACCTTTGTTGTTGTTTTTGCAGATGCAGTTGACATTTACATCTGTGAGTGTTGCAGATATCGCTTAATGATTACAGCTGATGCTATGACAGATACTCCTACAGCTCATGGTTGTTGCACATATTGATTAGGTCTAATGCTGGTGATTGTAGATGTTGCAAATATATATATATATATATATATATATATATATATATATATATATATATATATATATATATATATATATATATATATATATATACTGCTAATAATATTGTAATTTATTTTCATCTAATCTTCAGACACACACACACACACACACACTCTCTCTCTCTCTCTCTCTCTCTCTTTCTCTCTTACTTTATCTAATCCTTGTTTTAATATTCATTTCTCTCAGTGTAATATTGTACTCAGTGTGAGTATCTGGGACTGAGGTGTGATAATTGGGTGCTAGAGTCGCCAGGTACCAGACTCGCTTCTTTAGCCCAGGTAAATTATTGTTTGAACGACCATACTCAGCTATCAGGGACCATAGCCAGGAATGTGGCCAACCTGCAGTATATATTGGTCAGTTTTTACAATCCTCATCAGGTGTGCCGGCGACATGACAAGGGCCACAGCTGAGTCGCTCCCTCACCCACTAAGTCCAGCCAGTTTTTGGCGCCCTCGCCTCCCCTACTGCTTTACTATAGTATTAACTGGTATATGTTACAGTAAGATTGTGAAGCCAGTAATTTCTTGAAATCCCTGGAAATTTCAGTCATTTCATGTAATTACTGTTTCAGTCCGGGTCTTCACGAAATTACTCAAATATTTTGGAATTTCGTGAAATGATTGAAATATTGTCATGTTTTTTAAAGTCTCTTATTAAATGGCTTTAAATAATTTGTTGAGTCTACCATATCGTTTATGTCGTGCTTCCTAATACACGTATACTTGAAACACACAGTTGTTGACATAAGTGTGACTTGTCGTCTCCTCCTAGTGAGTTTACCAACAGTCTGTACAACACATTAGTACAACACTGAAGTGACTCACAAGAGTACAGTATAATGATAATGTTATATAGTTTGTTTATTACGTTGTTTTGGTGGTGATCAGTGTTGGTACTCCTGTCCGGCGGACGTCTCCGAAAGCGTTGATTTGAAAAAAAATATATATTTCTTCACTTGTTGACGATATATGACGATTTAATATATGGTAGTAGTGTTTTATCTCAATAAGTGTTTTGGTCATGCTTTATTCAGTTAATAACTGATTTAAAAAAAATAAGAACAACATTCTCAAAGTTTCCTCACAGTTGGCTGACTGACATTGATGACGACAGAGTTCGGAAGTGTTGTTTCAGAGGTTCATGACCAGTGGTGATGTGTGTTCGTTACAAGGAACTCGTTCATATGGGACAATAGTCTTTATAACTGGAAGAGTAAAGGTTTCTTATAGGCATGGAATAATTTATGTTGGAAATTAAAAAGTAATTACATGAGTTATAGATCAGCGAGTCAGGTATTTCGTAAATCCAAGGCGAGAGAGACATTCGAAATCTTCTCACAGTAACGAGACAAGTTTCATTCAATATCATGAAGCTCCGACACCTGCTTAGAGTTGTTTTATGAATCAGTGTCAAGAACAGCAAAGGTCGTTCAGTTTTCTTGTAGCTCAGTAGCGTTAACAAGTGCCTCAGTGAAGTGTTAACAAATGTCATATTGTAGTATTATCTTGTCATCGTTGGTGAGAGAATAGAAGATCAAGAGGTAAGTGATGGTCAACACGTGTTGTTTTTGTTGATGTTAATGAGTTAAATACTAGGATGTACAGTGACGATGTAGTAGTTGTGAGCCGGAGCTGAGTTACTCAACCCATAACACAGCCAACTGTTAAGGCTATATAACATTATCTTATTCCCCGTCGCTAAAAACTCTTAGCAATCACTCCACAAAAAAGCACAAAGATCATTTTGGCGGAATACATAAATATACTGTTATAGTTAACTGGAGAATAAGCAAATTTGATGCCGTGTGTTTGCAATATGGCGTCCCTGTCTACCCGCTGGCAGTGAAAACGTAAGAAAGGACTTTAGATGTTTCCTTACAATAGTGAGTATTTCTAGAATTTTATTTTTTGTGAGACTATAATCCCGTCACCCCTTTCGTATGTTTACATTATCAGTTGGCAGAGTGATTTAAAAACATTTGTGCTTCAAATATAAGTTATTAAACACACGTGAATAGTTTAGAAGGGCACTTTGCATAATTTTAGCATCGAACCGAGAAAACATAACCTAATCTCACCTAACCTAACCAAACCTAACCAAATGATTTACCATAAATTTTAGTTAGATGGGCCAGGTCAGGTTTGCTTGGTTTGTTTATCGTAATTAATGGTGTAGTTAGATATCTCAAACATGACTTCCTTTCCATAAAATAAATATATTATGAAATGATCAAAATGTCCAAGTCTCTTTACAGTCAGGTCAGGTACACTAAGAATAAATCATTTTTAGCAAGAGAAAATAAACTATTTTAGCCTAATCTAACCTAACCTAACCTAAATTGAATCTAAATTAGATTAATATTAACGACTGACCTGTTGCAGCATAATTTTTTTTAATGGATAGTTTCTTACTATATTTACATCGCTGAGTTCGAATATGATTTTCATCTCTTGGGCAAATGCTTCATTTGATAGAAAATTAGGCTCCTAGCCTTACATGAACAGCACTACTTCATCTTTCGCTGTGATAAAATGGTATGGTGTCCCGATACAAACTCGATGTTGTCTTCTGCTCATTATTTGCTTATGCCCAAACCACAACAGTATCCACTGCAAAACACTGTGAAATTGCATAATTTTTAACTTAATTTTCTATGAAAAATCTGTAACAGGTTTGTCCTCAATAATTACCCTTACTTATTCTAACATTTCTTAACCTAACCTTACAACAGAAATTTAACTATTTAAACCTAATCATGCTGACCCAACTTCACAGCGTTAGGTAAAGGTGACGGATATGGTTAGCTCCAGAAATAACTTAGGGAATTGAACCAAAAGTTCTGGACATACTATTTGCATGATACTGAACTTGAAAATGGAAATGAAAATGCACAGAACATAACAGAACCTGACTTAACAAAGAAACCTACCTTACATTCTGCTTAGTATGGCTGGGGAGGTCTGCTGCTGACAGGCCAAAATTGTCAGAGGAATAACTATGGTAAAAATTAAATTAAATTTTATGAATCTCAGCACCGGAAAACTGACAGTGTAGGTTGTGAGTGAGTTACTCTTCGGGGCTCTGACCATTACGCCTTCTTGTACTGCACTTTGTCCAGTTATATCAAGCAGCTTTATTGATCCTTGTTGAGAGATGGAAGTTTCCACCATCTCCTGTGTTACTGTTCATAGGTTTTTGGTTTAAAATCAATAAAGATGTATATAATTAGAGTAATGAAAACAGTACTGTGGCCTAATTCATCAATGTTGTTTCAGGCAGGATGGTCCCTCGTCAATAACATGGCGGGTGATGCCAAGGCTTCCTCTACCACCAGGGCAAGGTAAGCACTACGTCTACTATTTTTGGTGTAAGACTAAAGACATCGTTACTAACATGGTTGTTCCTGTTAGTTGAAGAGTATAATTGTTGGTAATGGTTAAGAAGAGGGTCGCTACCTTATAATATTTTTTGGGGATGGGGGAATCTTCTTGAATACGTTTGTTGTAATATAGATGCATATCTAATACGAGAGAAAGAAAAAAATATATAAATTATATATACTGTATAATGTACAGTTTTCCTTCACAACTATATGGTATTGTCATCAAAACTCCCCCAGAAAGGTTGAAGGTGTTAACCCCTGATGATAATAGACAACACGAACCAACTAAACCAAACTTAATAATCCAACATATCTAGTGATTTGGTTACGCTTGGTACATTTCTGTCTTCAATGGTCATAACCTTTCAAACATTTGCCATCTCATAAGAACATTTCTATAGGTACTAGCACATCTTGAGAACCGTGACCTTTACTAAAATGTTTATAGAAGTAAAGCGGGATGGAAGGTTAATATAAATGTTTTTTCTAGGTAAGTGAAAGTTAATGGCTCCTCGAGGGACTGTGACACGGTTTTATATTATCAGTTATCAATGTTTTTGTACTTGCTCGGGAGTCTTATGTCTCTGCTAACTGAGAAGTCTCTTTTACTTCCCATGTTGAAGATCGGGATCACGTTTGTTGTAAGAAGTCCCTCGGGAATTTTCTTGATTCAGTGATTTTCTAGATTGTGACATGCATATGTTATTAACTCTATTAACTTCCAGAACTTTGAATTTCTTTACGCCATTATTAGTCATGATCTTTTAAGCTATTTACCATTGCAGTATCATGCATCCTCTTAGAATGTACTTCAATACGCATTAGTTATTTTTCATTACACTGTTCGCAATATGGGAATGAATATGGATCCAATCAGATTTTGATAATCGTTCCCGGAATGAGGAGGACGTCTCCGAGTTATCTGGTTCTTCCTTAAAAGCATCTCTTTAAGTTGTTATGGTTTTCCTCTCTTTTGCGTCGGTAGTTATTTGAAGAAAACACAATATTCCTCCTTGAGTGTCACGTTTAGATTTTCAAATAAAATATGTTGTGGTAAAATGTGGAGCTCCCTGACAGGCACGCACTGTCCCCAATGATATCTTGTTTCACCATAGGCTCTTCAACGACAAGAACTTTAACTGATTTTTTTTCCTGTATTTTGGAAGTACAATGTGTAAGCCTGGTTTAAATATAGTCATCCACTCGATGGTTTGTGGCTGGGGTCCTGGTATCATCCACTGGAGGGTGTGTGGCTGGGGTCCTGGTATCATCCACTGGAGGGTGTGGCTGGGGTCCTGGTATCATCCACTCGAGGGTGTGTGGCGAGGGGTTTTAATACATAAAACAGCGTATTGTTTGGCCCTTTATTTGATGTGATCACAAGCATGTTTTAATATATAAAAGTGATCACTCAGATATTTGTTTTGTGCTAGCCTCACTCATCTCTTGACCTCACTGTAGGTTCCCGAGCAAGGCATAAATATATGGTAGTCTCAACAAAATGTTTAATGCCTTTTAGTATGATCGTGTACAAATAATGATAATATTTAATTTATTTCGTGAAATTCCTACGTATTTTAGTCATTTCGTAAAGTTCCTGAGTGAAACAGTATTTAAATGAAACGGCTGAAATTTCCAGGGATTTCATAAAATTACTGGTTTCACAATCATACTGTAACATATATATTATAAGGTACTGTACTTGGCTAACTGTGTATACTTATCTTTAGTATTAGGTGTGAGTTTTGCAATTACTTGAAGTTTTGATCTTGGTGTTAATTATATCGATTGTAGTAAATATTATATGAGCAAGCTCATTATTAACGCAACCAGTGGTCTAATTTTATATATATATATATATATATATATATATATATATATATATATATATATATATATATATATATATATATATATATATATATATATATATATTTCATGTAGATCCACAATGAAAACGTGGATAAGATAAATCTTTATAAAATCACACGGGAAAAGGGAAACAACGGAGCACCTTAGCCTTATTCAAGACATCTGAAGATGTCTCACATAAATCATCTTCGTTATAAGACAGTGATAAGTGTTGTTGAAGGGTGACCTCGCCCCCCACATGTTATCAATGACAGGAACAACAACAGTCGAAAAGATCAGCGTGTAACGTCATAATCACTTAAAGAGATGGCCAGGCGTGAGCTGCTCTGTAATCTTCCCTCTAAATCCTAATGCAATATCTTCTATGTCCTCCCTGAAATTGTTTCCGCGGGAACAATAAAAAAAAATAATACTGAATGAGGTCACTAAGGGAGCTACATCCCATATGAGGATTCAATTATTGCGTTACTCGGCATATTAGGACAAGCATAATAGGACGGTGGTACGCATGCATTACGATACCTGGTCATTGTGCGGCGTGTCCCTTGCATTACCCATTGTCTCGGGTTGCATGCAATTGATGACGGTGGTAACATCTGCCACCCCACACTCAAGGACTCAATGCCCCACTTACTGATTCACAAAATGACCAATAATCCCCAAAAGGTAATTTAATGCAGAGAGATGAACTGTAATTGACCGCAATGTAATGCATAACTTCAGGTACGGAGGTAAGTACTCTTGAGATTATTCCACCTCCTGTGATAAGGATCTCTATAAGGATGAATGAAAGACAGATGACAAGATCCTGGGGGGGAGGGAGGAGGCGATATTATGGAGAGATCGGACGCTGATAATGACCAAGTACGTGATGTTGAGGGTATGACCCTCAGCACCAACATGTGTTACTTTAGAGAGATGGATAATGAGGAGTATGGTGTGTGAGCGAGCGGGTGTCTGAGTACCAACCCTAATAATCTGAGTATATTATGAAATGTTTCCCGTTAATTATGGTTAAAAGACAGAAGAAATGGAGGATTCAGTCACGTAAGAAAATGAAATTAAAATAAAGATAAAACGAAAGATGAGAATAGAAGAAAAACTGATAAAGACGAGGATGTAGAAATAAATTAATAAAAAAACACCAAAGTTCCCTAAAGAATAACAGTAATATCAGTCAGTAGGGGTGCCGGATACACGTCACGATTTAAAGCCTTGTTATATTACCTGTGTTATCCTTATATGTCAATCTATCCACCAATCAGCTGTTGCGATGCGTTAATATAGTGTTCCTCCCCCATGACACTGTGCGCTAGATCGTCATTACTTCCCAAACTATAAAGTCAAGAACCCGTTCACAGATGAGTGAACTGTTGAAACCCTGGGTAGGAATCATTGACTCCTTTGGGGAAGAAAAAATTGCAATATCCACTCGACTGCCACACCACAAAATTGTCAGTGTATTACAGAAGAAGAGGTAACCAGTCTCAGTAAACAAGGTGAACAAGAATTGATTATTGACTACCTTAAGCTGCACCTGGCAAACCACATCCCTCAAACACGAGAAAAAATAAATCGGGTCAGAAAAGGTAGAAATTCACCTACCTTGCCAAAGCCACTTACAGACTACCAGAAACAAATACTTCCATAAGATAAATTCTATACCAAATACTGATATAAACTACAAACAATACGATGGACAAAAAATAGCACAATAGGTGATGAATAAGATAACAAATTACTGCCTGTGTAATCATAATATAGTGGACCAAATCCACCCCCTTAAACATGTCACCCAAATTAAACAAATCACAAACTCTTTCAACACGCAAAGAACAATATGTTGAGCTCTGTGGTAATGACACAGGTGTAAGGTGTGGCTCCTCCTGGCGGTATAGTAAGCTTCACCTGTACTAACCTGTCTTAATAGTCTCACCTGTACTAACCTGTCTTATTACAGTCTCAGGTATATTATTTCTTGATTAGTTTCTTGTATTATTAAGGACGTTGACATCTACTGAGAGCTTCTTCACCTGTCATAAACGTCTCTCGGTCTCTGTGTATGTCGAGTGGTCCCATTATATACGTACACGTGGGACCAAAATTCTCTCTTTAATTTTGGTAATATCTGAAATGTACTTGTGGGTCGCATGTGTGGATGTAGCACGTGAATACTACAAAAACTACTACTACTACTACTACTACTACTACTACTACTACTACTACTACTACTACTACTACTACTACTAATAATAATAATAATAATAACCATACTCCAATATAAATAATAGTCTCCAGTTTATAGATATTAAAATCCTAACTTCTCCTCCCCTATACATAAACCTTAAGTAACATTAACACCAGATATTAACAAATGTCTAGAGAATTTTGTCCTTAAGTGAACATAAATTACTAATATTCCAGCCATCAATGACGAGAAAAACCAAAGAACAAAAACAATTTCTCCACAACACTAATCTGTCTTAATAAAAGTTGAAGTTTAAGACAATAAAGACTTCAAACAACCAATCACAAACTCGTATTAGCGTGACTCCTTCCTCGACGTGACAATATTGACGACAAGGGAACTCTTCGTAACTAACATTACTCTTGTGTTCAGGTTTAATCCCATCATCACAGTCCGCGGTAGAGGCAGCAACCCACTTACCCACCCACCCACCCACCCACTCCCCCACCCCTCCCCCACCCCTCCCCCTCTGTCATTCATCTTATCTATCACCAATAGCAGGTTATGCATTAAGGGAACATAAATTTCTAATTCATAAGCATGGGGGCCGGAAGTCGTAAGTCGCTTTCAATTGCCTTCACGATAAAATTCAGTGGGAGCAACCAACGTGATCCTTGACGATGTGGTGGTGCAGAAGATGAGGGTCTTGGTGGGTTGGGGGGAGGGGTAGAGAGGTGAGAGGAAGGGGTAGGTGGAAGGGGAGGGTAGAGGAGGGGTTAGAAGGAGTGAGAGAAGAGGGTAGAGTGGGCAAGAGGAGGAGGGAAGGGGAGGGGATAGAAGGTAGGATAAGGGGGACAGTTGATGGAAAGGGGGAGTAGAGAGGTGGTACGAGGAGAGGGTGAAGGGTAGAGGAGGAGGTAGAGATGGTGTGAGGGGGGGATAGAGGGTAAGGTGGAGAGGAGAGAGATGGGTATAGGGAAAGGAGGAGAACTGGAGAGAGGGGAAGAAAAGGGTTGGTGAAAGGAAAGGGGGAGAACAGAAAGGGGAAGAAGAAAGAGCAGGAAGGAAGGTGAAGAGGTGAGGACGGAGAAAGGAAGAGAGAGAGAGAGAAAAGAGACATAAATGGAAAAGGGAAAATAAGAGAGAGAGAAAATTATTGGGAAGAGGGGGTGGAAGAGAAGGGGAAAGAGGGAGGATAGATAGGGAGAAAGAGGAATAGGGAGGGGGAGATGGAGGAGGTAAATCGGGGGGGGGGGTGATCTTGATGGTAATGGCAGCTTTTGGAACGTTCCGGTTAGAAGCGTGGAGAACGATCACTCATGATGAACGGGTCCTGTCGTGGTGTGTGTGTGTGTGTGTGTTGATGTTGTCAGTGGGTCGTGCCTGTGTCTTTGTCTGCTGGTGTTGCTGTCAGTGGGTCGTGCCTGTGTCTTTGCTTGCTGCTGCTGGTGTTGTCAGTGGATCGTGCCTGTGACCTTGCCAGCTGCTGCTTCTGTTGTCAGTCGGTCATGCCTGTGTCATTGTAAGCTGTTGTAGTTCATGTTGTTGTTCTCATGGATAGTACCAGTTTCCTTATGTGCTGTTATTGATTCAGTCTATTGATCATATGTGTCACATGCATTTTGACCGAGTCCATTTACACATTCCCAGACGGCAGCAAGAGAGGACTGAAACAATTTTACCATTTGAGTTGTTCTAACATGTTTGTAACCCTTGTCTGGCTTGTAATCCTTGTACCAGTCATAATTGAAGTCTATGAACTGATTTTCATGTTCTTGCTTAACTGTGAGTCTACGTGTGCTTGGTTTACCGCCAGTGAGGGTGACATTGGCTATATGCATACTGGCTTGGATTTGTTTGTGAACCAGACAAAAGATCAGTGACTACATCAAAGATATGAGTTGTGTATGATAGATTAACGCCAATACACATTTTCTTGTGTTTAGTATTCAGGTCACCAATCAAGACAGTGGGTTCAGAGTGTGCAAAGTCTGGGAGATCTGTGTACTGAAGCTGATCTGAGGGAGCTTAGGAGTTTAGCACGTTGAGTGTGGAGTTGCCCAGGTGGATAGTGATCCCATGGTACTGAAAGTTGGTATCTTTTTGGCTACAAGAGGTACATGCGGTAGTGACTTTTTAACAACATCAAACATAAGTGAGTAGAACTAGGGTCATAATACACATAATTGGTCAGACTGGGTGGGGGGCTTACCATTAGGTGTGAGACACTCTTGAAAACACAATATCGATGTCTCCAGTCACAACTCTGTGGTGGAGGTCAGTGTATCGTTTGGTGGTAATCTGATCATTGCTGCTTTATGCTGGTAGCGTGTCACAGAGAGTCTTTAACTTATCATTTTGAGCTGCAAATTGACCTTTAAGTTCCTTTATTTCATTTTCAAATCATTGATCTCTTCATTTTGTGCGTGTCCACGGGTGCGTTGGCAGCTACCTGTTGTGTCAGTACGTCTGTGTTACCCCATACAGATCTTGTGTTGACTGCTTGTGAGGATCCAGGAGGTTTGGTGGGGTTGGGTGGGCCAGGGATGACCGTAAGGGGTTCCCTTGTAGAAATAGTGTTTCTTGAGACCGCTGAGGGGGTGTAAGAGCCTTAGGACAGCCAGGGTGCCATTCATATAACCTTTTCCTTTTCTATTTTTAATTTCTTTCTATTCTTATTTTTTCGCCTCCTAGGCCCCGTTGTGGGTCAATGACTTGTCCCCGGTGGGCTATTCCCCCTTAAAAAAATAAATAAATACAGGAATCTCACCTGTTTTGCAGTTTACACACCTTTGTTGAATGGTCCCCCATTGATCAATTTTAACTCTGTAAACCTGTGTTGCATGTTGTTGTAAGCAGAGGCTACACCTCAGCTTGGTGGCGTGGCATACTCGAGCCATTAACTTCAAGTGGTGTACCTACATGGAAATTAAATCTTACTGTCATGCGGTGTTGAGGTTGTAGTTGTTGGTCTCTGAGGTCCTTTGCCTTTGCTACCCTTCTCTTGCTTCTGGACTGCACTAGTTGAAGGTCATCCTCTCCACTGGTGAAAGCATCAAGGTCAACACCGTAGTCGTTTGGCTCACTCAGTGCCTCAGTTGGGCTAGAGAGAGTAGCTGGGTCTCCAGTCAACTCAGAGGACCGAGGACTGTGTTGCACTGTGGGTGCCTGGTGTAGGTGTGGGGTGGCTGTGGATGTGGGTGTCGGTGTGGCTGTGGGGTGGGTGTGGCTGTGGGTATGGGGTGTGTGTGACAAGGTATTCTTTCAGTCAACCCTTTCACATTGCCTTGTATCTCGGGGATGGTATTTTCCTTTTTCCTTATTTAACATTTATTATTTTCCATTAACAAGTTTATTAATTATCGTAGTGATTGTTTTGTTGTTGTGGGTGTAGGGTGTTGGTGGAAAAGATGTGTGGGTGTAGGGTGTTGGTGGAGGAGGTGTGTGGGTGTAGGGTGTTGGTGGAAAAGATGTGTGGGTGTAGGGAGTTGGTTTGACAAGGATATGTCGGTGTAGGGTGCTGGTTTGTGCGTGTAGGGTGTTGGTGGAGGAGGTGTGTGGGTGTAGGGTGTTGGTGGAGGAGGTGTATGGGTGTAGGGAGTTGGTGGAGGAGGTGTGTGGGTGTAGGGTGTTGGTGGAGGAGGTGTGTGGGTGTAGAGTTTTGGTGGAGGAGGTGTATGGGTGTAGGGAGTTGGTGGAGGAGGTGTGTGGGTGTAGGGTGTTGGTGAAGGAGGTTTGTGGGTGTAGAGTTTTGGTGGAGGAGGTGTGTGGGTGTAGGGTGTTGGTGGAGGAGGTGTGTGGGTGTAGAGTTTTGGTGGAGGAGGTGTATGGGTGTAGGGAGTTGGTGGAGGAGGTGTGTGGGTGTAGGGTGTTGGTGGAGGAGGTGTGTGGGTGTAGGGTGTTGGTGGAGGAGGTGTGTGGGTGTAGAGTTTTGGTGGAGGAGGTGTATGGGTGTAGGGAGTTGGTTTGACAAGGATATGTCGGTGTAGGGTGCTGGTTTGTTGGTGTAGGGTGTTGGTGGAGGATGTTGGTGGAGGAGGTGTGTGGGTGTAGGGTATTGGTGGAGGAGGTGTAGTGTGCTGGTGGGCAAGGTGTGTGGGTGTAGAGGTTTGGTGGACTAGGTATATGGATGTAATATGTCAGGGCATGAAATTTGTGGGTACACAGGGTAATGACCGAGGTGTGTGGGTGTAAGGAGCAATGTGTGTTGTGGTTTACGAGCGTGTGGGTGTATGGTGACGCAATGAGGATACAGGTGTGTGTGTGGGAAACGTACGTAGCATCTCATTCTCTTCTGGGTCCAAGTAAATACTGTGTTTATTTCAGCAGTTTACGTACAGGAAATAACAAATGACTTAACTCTGTGAATAAATGTCAAGCGTATTACGGGATGAGTCACATGTATATGAATATATTATGATATACCATCTGTTTATAGTTGATATCGTGGCTCATTTGCATATTATTATTGTTGTTGTTTTATTATTATTATTATTATTATTGTTGTTTTTATTGTTGTTATTATTATTATTATTATTATTATTATTATTATTATTATTATTGTTATTGTTGTTATTATTATTATTATTGTTATTATTATTGTTATTATTGTTATTATTATTGTTATTATTATTATTATTACTGTTATTGTTATTGTTATTATTATTATTATTATTATTATTATTATTTTTATTTTTACTTTTATTTTTATTTTTATTTTTATTTTTATTATTATTGTTATTATTATTATTATTATTATTATTATTATTATTATTATTATTATTTTTGTTTATTTTTATTTTTATTATTGTTGGTGTTGTTGTTAATAAGATTATGATTACGATTACAACTACGATTACGATTATCACTAGTTTCATCAGTACAATTTTCTTCACATTATAGACGAACAAAAAATTTTCATTTCCTTGTCTCTTTACTCACCCAAAATTCACACTTCAACGCTACTTTCCTGTGACGTAATTATTCCTTTCCTGACATTCTACTAAACTTTACGTTCTATTTTGCGTCTTTTTTGGGGGGTGAATTATTATCATAAACACTGTGGTAATGATTCATGAAGAGTTATCAAGTATGTACATCCTCTTAATATCTCTCACGAATGGAGAAACTTAGCGAAATAAATTATCTAAATGTATGAAGGAATTATGTAGCAAAATATCCCAAACTTTGACATATTTTTGGTGATAATTCAGGTGATAATATTTGTTAATGAAATTTTTCAGGTGTATTACAATGGATTTCTCTTTAATATACCTACGTAAATTAAAAAGTTATTAAGGATATATTTTATAATTTCTTCTTTTTAGAAATTATCACTGGAGATTAATTCGAATTTTGATAATTTATTATTCCCAATATTGGATAATGTTCACCCCAATTAAATGCATATGATAAACATGCACATAATATTTTCTACATGAATAAAAAAGAATCAATTTATTAGTTTGAAAATGATAGTGGTTAGATCAAGTGAACGAGTAGAGGTTTTAAGGACAGAATTAGATATTGTTTGGATACTGTTTGGTGTCTCAGTAGTAGCGGAGGTCTTAAGCTCGTTTGAGTACGTCTGTTTCTTAACGAGACGGAAAATTAAAAAGGTGTTTTTGCACTGTGGAATACCATCTCTCTCTCTCTCTCTCTCTCTCTCTCTCTCTCTCTCTCTCCAGTTCCACGTCAGGTAAACAGCAGGTATTGAGATGATATTAAACAACATTAGAGTATTAGTGAACAAAGTTGGTATTTCGTTCACCAAAATGGAATATCTGACTGTGTTTCTGTGTGGCGATACTTCACGTGTATATCATGTAGAAAGTGACGTAGATAATTTACGACGCGTAGTTAGGAGTGTAGGTGTAGGTGTAATAACTAGTAGTAGTAGTAGTGACGTGTGAAAGATTACGGATGAAAAATTGCTTTTGACTTTAACTTATAATTTTATGCATCATCTGTTTTTTACCAGAGAATATATTGTGAGTATGGCCCCTCAGTACATGGGTTGAGTATGGTGGTGATGGTGTTGGTTGTGGTAGGAGTGGTGGTGGTGGTGGTGGTGGTGATGATGATGATGGTGGTGATGGTGTTGGTTGTGGTAGGAGTGGTGGTGGTGGTGGTGATGATGTTGGTTGTGGTAGGAGTGGTGGTGGTGGTGGTGGTGATGATGTTGGTGACGATGATAGTGGTGATGGTGTTGGTTGTGGTAGGAGTGGTGGTGGTGGTGATGATGTTGGTGACGATGATGGTGGTGATGGTGTTGGTTGTGGTAGGAGTGGTGGTGGTGGTGGTGATGATGTTGGTGACGATGATGGTGATGATGGTGTTGGTTGTGGTAGGAGTGGTGGTGGTGGTGGTGGTGGTGGTGATGGTGTTGGTGACGATGATGGTGGTGATGGTAGTGATGGCAGTAGTGGAATAGTGTATGTGTGTGTATGTATCAGTAAATCCTTTTTGTCTAAGGATCATGAGTGATGTACGCGAACCTAACCTAACCTAACTTTACCTAACCTAACCTCAAGCTAACTCATAACCTCCATAAAGCACACAAACTTATATCACCACCAAATTAACCTCAACAGACACTTTATAAAACCAAAAACTTCAATATTCCTTTTTTTTTATCGCACTTAATACTATATATTTCTCTCTGTTATTTCCACATCTTTCTTGATCAATATATTTTTTTTCTATTCGTGGGATTAAGCTGTTGCAAAGGGCGTGTCGGCGGTTATAACTCGTGGTAAACACTCTGGGGGCTCCACCTTTATGTCTGAGGGTTGGTGACCACAGCCCCTCTACTCATACTGTTGTTTATGGTCTATCTTTATCAATCATCCTAAATTTAATATCTTTCTAGGGATCACAACTTCTGATTCCACCCATCCATCTCAATCTTTGCTTTCCTTTACCTCGTCTACCTTCAATTTTACCCATTAATATCTATATAATTTTCTCATAGGAGCTGGTAACTTTAAACTCGGATCTGGAACTATAGAGAAATGAGGATAAGCAACAACAGAAAATGAGAATAGTAAAGAAGGGAACAGAAAATGACGATATCGTGGGATGGGGAGACTAAACTAGATACATACGTCAGCTGCTGGTGAATAAATGGCCTCTCGATCATCTGTTAAAACACATCAGAACTTTGCATAAATACTACACTGGAGGTCATCAATTATTCACACACACAGACACACACACACCTTACATTGAATTATTAATAGTATGGGTTTATATACCGTGTCTTGTGTGTGATATATTATGGTAGGTATTATGAGATGATGTGAGGCTTATACAATGATTAGTTTTGGGCAAAGTTATGAGCTCTATAAATGAGTCATTATAGCGTAAGTGTTCATATGGGCGTTTCTTGGCTCTCGTGTGTGTGTGTGTGTGTGTGTGTGTGTGAGAGAGAGAGAGAGAAGTCATCACATCATTAACCAATCTTAAGTCATTTTATAAGCTTATTAAAAAAAAAAAAATCCACCCACCAAACTAAAATATCCTTCAAGAGGACCACAACCAGGTATAGCACATTAACCTGGCTGTCATACCTGCCTTAATTAACCCTCACCTTGTAAAAGATAACGAACCATAACACCTTATCTATGGATGTATAAACTCAGGTAAAGAAAAACATTGTATTTATTCCATTACAGTTACCCCGGAGAAGATAGGTTTGTGTTAATGAGGTATAAGTGAGGTATTAGGGATGTGTTAGGGAGGTGTTAGGGAGGTGTTAGTGAGAGGGGGTGGTATGTTTAGAGTAGGTCGTGGTTGTGAGGGGAGAAGGGGGGGGTGGGAAATTTCTCTCAGTGGCTTAGTCAATTAATTAATCTGTTATGTAGGTAATCGGCTTAGAAATTCGGTCAGGAAGCAAGGCAGGCAAATAGTCAGTCAGTCAGTCAGTTAGTTCTTCAATCAATCATTCAGCCAGTTATTCAGGTGACCAATCTGTTAAAAGTCAGTCAATCATTCAATCATTTTACCAGTCAGTCAATCATTCAATCAAATAGTCAGTCAGTCGGTCAATCAATCAATCAACAGAAGCAAACTAGACCAGCTAACACACTCACTAGACTCTTGGCTGTGTCCTTCAGTCGCTGCCACTAAACAAGAACAGGAGACGAACACACTCCCAACCTCTATCTTGGACTATAGTTACTTATACCTTATAGGATTTACTTAAACACCTGTTAACGCAATTAATGTGTAAGGACAGGTATTCATTCTCTTATTTACTGAATATATGTTAATTTGATGTTGTTTATTTACTATACATGTTGTCACGAATACTTACATATTGTTGGTATGGTTATGTTGTATTAGGCGATATGTTGGTATTGTTATGTTGTATTATGCGTTATGTTGGTATTGTTATGTATTTACTGCCCTCATGAATATTTTAACTTAGATCATTATTTCGTATTTTGATGATAGTGTAATGTATTCACACAGGATGTAATCATAAATACTTACGCTATGAGACGTAATGGTATTGTAATGCATATGATTATATTGTTTTTGTTCTTGTTGTTTATGTTTGGGTCTCTGCTGGATTTTGTAGTGTAGTCATTTTCTTGAGAGGTAATTATGCATTATGATACGCTTTGTCAGAATAACTTATATGAAATATTTGTACACACACACACACACACACACACGCACACGCACAAACACACACACACACACATGCATACACATATATTTATACATACAAACAAAATTCTCCCGAGACTCCATAGTGTGCAGGACGTCGACCCACCTGTTGGTAGATACACCTTATAATTTCACAGTTGAGGGAGTGAGGTTTGTCAAGCGCTGTACATTACCAGACACACTGACTCCTTGTTTACCTAAGCTTAAGTAATCAAGGTGTTGCTTCCGCGTTACAACGAATCAATAAAACTCTTTAGCATTTATTTAAACCAAAAATGAAAGACGAAAAAACTTGCTTAAGACCCATAATATCGAACATAAGGGGAAAAAAGTGAATACCTTTAGTAAATTATAGGAATCTTGAGAGATGGTTGAGTAAATAGTAACCTGCTGGAGATGTGTATAGGGTTAGCGGAAGCATTAACAACACGCATAGGTTGTTGAGACATTACCGACGCTCTTGAACACTTGACGAATGACAGGGAGGTGACTTTTGAGAGTACAGGTGGAGGTAAGAGGAAATGAGAGACCGGTAAACTCCAAACAGGTGTAGTTACTGATTGCAGGTGTGTCATATCATTGTATCTTACCTGAGCGACGCTAGAAACGGATAGTGTGTAGTTGAAGAGACGAAGGAGCTCACACACACACACACACACACAGTGGCAGGTCTGGTGTGAAAAAATCGATAACTCTTCAACAAGCTGTGGTTGACTTCTGTGTTTCTGGGACAGACATCATCTAATGGCCCCTGAGATGTATATTGATATGGAGGGCTATAGTCGTTCTCCGTTGTAATGTTAGCGTTATTAAGCTGCGTTAAGCTGTCTTAAGCAGTGTTAAGCAGTATTGAGCTACATTAAATTGAATTAAGCTATATTGAGATATAGTGCACTGAATTATTCTGTATTAAGCAGTATTAAGCTGTATTGAGCTGTACTAATTGGTCTTAACATGTATTGATCTGTATTAAGCTGTATTAAACTGTATTAAACTACATTAAGCTGAATTAAGCTGTATTAAGTAGTATTGAATTGTGTTAAGCTGTCATAAACTTGCATAATTCTTAATACAGCCAGACGGCAAGTTGTTCATACGTGTGTCAATAAAAACTAATGACGAAACCTTGGCAGCTCCGTTGGCCGCTAGTACCTGTGGCAACCAGCTCAGGGAATAACACTAGGCAACCATCTCAAGGCGTAATACTTATGACGGCTATTCCTAGAGTCATATTTATGGCAACCAGCTCACGGAATAGCACATATGACAATCATCTGAAGCAGTAACACTATTGGCAACCATCTATAGAGAGTCATACTTATGGCAACCATCCCAAGCAGTAATACTTATGGCAACCATCCTTAGAGAGTCATACTTATGGCAACCATCTCCCGAAACTAACAATTGGAGGATAATGGTAGCGCCCTCTGGTGTTACAGAACATCTTGAACATGATACCAGTTCATTATCATACCTGCGAGACTAACGCTTTGTTGCTGTTACATTCATTTTGTTTTTGTTTTTTCTTGGTTTTTTTGTTGTCATTTTGCCTCGGCATTAAGGAAATGATGGCACTTATGAGGGAATAGATGTTTCCTCTGTATATGTGAGGTAGTCTTATTACTTTTCGATAACGTCTGTGTACTGTAATCCAATGGTTTTTTTTGTATTAACCATAAATTATGTAGTGGATTGGAAGAGGAAAATCACATTCTAACCTAACGTAACCTAGCCTAACCTAACCTAACCTAACCTAGCCTAACCTAACCTAACCTAACCTAACCTAACCGACACCTAAGTTAGCTAGCACTGAGTTAAAGTTAATTGGTTAGGTTAGGTTAGGTTAGGTTGGTGAGTTACGGATGAGGGTGACCAAGATTCAAGGCAGACTTACTTAATACACCATAGAATATCTTACAAGTTAACCCAGGGTGTCAACTGCATGGGCCTGGCAGCACATATCACACACAATTTGAGGTTAGGTTAGGGTAGGTATATCTGCCTCCTGTGGTGATATGGTTATACTACTGGTACTGACTCACACTACAAGCTTGTGACGACATGGAGAACAGTAACCTAGGAGACAAGACTAAGATAATATATGGAAAACATTAGCCATATGGAGGAGATTATTAAAACTTACAAAATATTAAAGTTACATACACTCTTAAAGGTTAATTTCACTCAGAGTTAATAGGAAATATATTAACAAAATGTCCACCATAACACAGATGTTTGGTGTAGGGAGTTAGTGTACCAGACGGGGGATTATATAATGCACCTGTCAAGCCTATGTAGGTGCACCTGTCAAGACTATGTTGATGCCTCTTTCAAGCCTATGTTGATGCACCTGTCAAACTTATATTGATGCACCTGTCAAGTCTATGTTAATGCACCTGTCAAGCCTATGTTGATGAACCTGTCAAGCTTATATTGATGCACCTGTCAAACCTAAGTTGATACACCTGTCAAACCTATGCAAATATATGTTGATGCACCTGTCAAGCCTATATTGATGCACCTGCCAATCCTATGTTGATGCACCTGTCAAGCCTATGTTAACTAACCTGATGAGGAACTGGTCTGGCTCATGTTGTTCGTTATACATAATCCGCTGTCTCTACCAGTCTCCCTAATCATGGTCATCGTCTACTCTTTACTTTATCAAAATTGAACACCTCTCTTGGGGCTATAATTCGCGTTCTTAGATATTAGATTTTCCATAACGCGTAGTGGTTCATCCATATCTCAGATGATGATCGTGGATGAAAATGATATGGGGAACAATGCTTGCAAAAACTTCACTCCCTCGGGCTGGGTGGTGGGGTAAATATCATTCTCTCAAAAACCAACCATCTGCTGTACTCACCTGCTCTTACCTGTGGCTCAACACCGTGTTTACTTACACTGTGATGCTGTACTTCTACTGGACACCCACAACTTAACATAGTCTCCTGGATCAGATAGCATCCCATTACAATTAGTTAAAAAAAAAAAAAAAAAGGACACTGATTTCACCATTTTCCATTGCAAGTTTTATCTGAATTTTAATATTAATTCCTATTCTCAATTGGAAGATTGGTAGTTTTTTGAGGAGAAATATCATAAGAAAAATACATTAGTTCATCCCAGTCAAAACACAGACAGATTCAGAGAGAGAGAGAGAGAGAGAGATAGAGAGAGAGAGAGAGAGAGAGAGAGAGAGAGAGAGAGAGAGAGAGAGAGAGAGAGAGAGAGAGAGAGAGAGAGAGGTATTTTCTTCTTCACCTTCAGGTATAATGTTGAGCTTTAAACCCCCCAGTATCGTGGCCCCTTCACCCTGTATAATTATCTTGGCCTTCCAGACAACACCCAGTCTAGAGCTACCTGCTGCTGCTGCCACGGCCTCTTGCTGCTCTCAATAGTTCCTCGCTACTAAGAGAAGGGGGATAATGTTTTTGTTATTGTAGTTGTTGCTTAAGGTTAGGTTAGGCTTATTATAGTTTAGGTTAGGTTAGGTTAGGTTAGGTTAGGTTAGGTCAGGTCAGGTCGAGTTATGTTAGGTTATTATAGTTTATGTTAGGTTAGGTATAGTTTAGTTTAGGTCAGGTTTGTTAGAATAGGTTAAGTTAGGTTAACTTTAAAATCCTAGTTTTAACCTCTCTCTCTCTCTCTCTCTCTCTCTCTCTCTCTCTCTCTCTCTCTCTCTCTCTCTCTCTCTCTCTCTCAAGCACACAATCCCCTTCAGACTTCCATCAACATAAGAAATACAAAATAAAATCCATTAATACCCCAACCTCATGTTCATAAGACCACTCCTTACCTAACATACTAAATAAGGTAATACCATCAAACTTATACATTTTAGGAGAAGAATACATACATCTATACAAATACAAAGTGTTGGTCATTTGTAGCGAGTGAAGCATACACAGGTGAATCAGTTCCAGTGGAGACGGGCGTGTGAATCGGTGCTTGATATGTCCACAGGGTAATGATGATAAGTTGTGGAGTGGCGTGCTGTAGTAGCTGGTCTTTTATATATACTGTAGGTGTAGATAGTGTCATTAAGACATTTTTATCAATAACAACAGCGGGAAATTACATATAGAAGGAGGGGGGGAGGAGGGGATCAGTGATTAACTCGAGATCATTAAGTTCGAGACGAGGCTCACGAGAACTAGACCTTTTGGAGTTTATTCGTATTAACCCTCCCCCTCCCTTCCCCACCTCTTCCTTATCTGTTTATAGGACTGTATAAGCCCAGATTTTTCGTTTTTTTATTATTTTTTTTAGTTAACAATTAGGCAATAGGGTCATATATGTATAGTAGTTATAAGGGGTTGAAATCCCTGTAAAGTGGGTATATGGGTGTATTAACTACCTAATTATTATTTTTAATTACTTGATATAAATATGAGTAATTATAAATAC
This sequence comes from Homarus gammarus, assembly GCA_958450375.1. Classification (NCBI taxonomy): domain Eukaryota; kingdom Metazoa; phylum Arthropoda; class Malacostraca; order Decapoda; family Nephropidae; genus Homarus; species Homarus gammarus. The sequence continues at coordinate 873,584 of CAUDMG010000716.1, read as the reverse complement.
AGTTGATTTCTGACTTGTTTATTAGGGTCATTTATATTACATCAGATTTATTAATATATCCAGGGACTTTATTATTCTATTGATCTGAAATATGTGAAGTGTTTATTACATCATATATGGAGCTTCATTTTAATCCTCCCATGGTTAAAACACAGGAGCCACATTTAGTATGGTCAGTGCTACGTTGATCTGAGTCACCTTACCTAAGAAAATTAACCACGACCCAGAAAATCTTTACTTATGGTCGTAGTTTTGTCAGATCTAGGTCTCGAAAGGTCTCGCGCAAAAAATCCAAAACCACCATGTTACTTTTGTTTCTCGATTACATCCACCTGAAGTAGTGACGTATCGCCCACCATCACACGGCTACATTACCACTTATTGTAGACTTCTCTCCCGTCACCTTCACCGAGTTTGTCAACGTGTATGACCTCCAGTACCTAACGGAAGTCATAGCTCATGCTGGCAGTGAATAGTGTTGTGTGACAGTGTTCTTGGGTGTTGTTCCTTAAACACTTGTGTTCTGAAGTTTTGAAAGGTGAGGGATAAAAAAGTAAAGGATTTAAATCATTTTTACTGGCGGATGTGTGTGTGTTGGTTGCCTTTACATGCGTTGTATACATTCACACTCTACTGATACATATAAATATACATGCATATACTCAATAGTATACATACAGATACATACTCGAATATACTGAAACACCCCCCTCCCCCCCCACACACACTGTATGCAGCACGGTACACATTATCAAATTTGTACCAACTTAACAATGCAATATTTTTGTTCACCAATTAGTATTACAATCATTATCATAATAATATCTGTATATATACTTCCCTTCTTTGTACAAACATAATAAGTAAAATGATTACATACAGTACAGAGCATTATTATAATACATTACAAATATTAATGTACAATTATTTTCTTCTTGTTCAAACATAACCTGTAAAATAACTTTGTACACCCTTATGCATTATTATCATTAACTATATAAAACTGTACACTTCCTTCCGCTATAACAAGTACAAGGATTATATTTACTAACAAGAATTATAATATAGTAGATACAGTATATTAACAGGTAGTTGTGTTCTTTCCTCTAGTGGTAATTCGTTCACTAGGTCGTGAATGATTGCCTCGTGACCTCAATAACTTGACCTCTGTATGACTCACCTAACCTTGTGTGTGTGTGTGTGTGTGCCAAACAGACAAAAATATTCCCTTTGTTCTCGTTCGTTTCTCTGTCTTATTCTTGTCTTGCCATCCTTTCTTTACCGCGTCATCACACACACACACACACCATTACACTCCTACATGACACACTCAGTATCATAGCACTCATGATACACTCGATACCATGACACTCTTAAAAGACACTCACCACTTTACCTAATACTCTAAATCCTCCTTTCTCTCTCTCTCTCTCTTTCTCTATTTTTTTTTCTCTCTCTCTCTCTCTCTCTCTCTCTCTCTCTCTCTCTCTCTCTCTCTCTCTCTCTCTCTCTCTCGTCAGCAGGAGAAGGCCAGGGATCTCGCAGGACCCAGCCACACCACCTTGGGCACCTCAGCAGCTGGTGATTGATGACCTCGACTCCGACCATAAACAAAGCTTTCTGGGAACACTGTGTGGCCCTGGGAGGAGTGAAGAATAGTGTGTGGGGTGTGCGGGTCTTTGTTGCACGTGGGTGTAGGGGAGAAGGGGTGAGGGTGTAGGGGAGAAGGGGTGAGGGTGTAGGGGAGGAAGGGTGAGGGCGTAGGGGAGGAAGGGTGAGGGTGTAGGGGAGGAAGGGTGAGGGTGTAGGGGAGAAGTGATGAGGGTGTAGGGGAGAAGGGGTGAGGGTGTAGGGAGAAGTGATGAGGGTGTAGGGGAGGAAGGGTGATGGTGTAGGGGAGGAAGGGTGAGGGTGTAGGGGAGGAAGGGTGATGGTGTAGGGGAGAAGTGATGAGGGTGTAGGGGAGGAAGGGTGATGGTGTAGGGGAGAAGGGGTGAGGGTGTAGGGGAGGAAGGGTGAGGGTGTAGGGGAGGAAGGGTGAGGGTGTAGGGGAGGTGGGGTGAGGGTGTAGGGGAGGAAGGGTGAGGGTGTAGGGGAGGAAGGGTGAGGGTGTAGGGGAGGTGGGGTGAGGGTGTAGGGGAGGAGGGGTGAGGGTGTAGGGGAGGAAGGGTGAGGGTGTAGGGGAGGAGGGGTGAGGGTGTAGGGAGAAGTGATGAGGGTGTAGGGGAGGAAGGGTGAGGGTGTAGGGGAGGAAGGGTGATGGTGTAGGGGAGGAAGGGTGAGGGTGTAGGGGAGGAGGGGTGAGGGTGTAGGGGAGGAAGGGTGAGGGTGTAGGGGAGGAAGGGTGAGGGTGTAGGGGAGGAAGGGTGAGGGTGTAGGGGAGGAAGGGTGAGGGTGTAGGGGAGGAAGGGTGAGGGTGTAGGGGAGGAAGGGTGAGGGTGTAGGGGAGGAAGGGTGAGGGTGTAGGGGAGGAAGGGTGAGGGTGTAGGGGAGGAAGGGTGAGGGTGTAGGGGAGGAGGGGTGAGGGTGTAGGGGAGGAAGGGTGAGGGTGTAGGGGAGGAAGGGTGAGGGTGTAGGGGAGGAAGGGTGAGGGTGTAGGGGAGGAGGGGTGAGGGTGTAGGGAGAAGTGATGAGGGTGTAGGGGAGGAAGGGTGAGGGTGTAGGGGAGGAAGGGTGAGGGTGTAGGGGAGAAGTGATGAGGGTGTAGGGGAGGAAGGGTGAGGGTGTAGGGGAGGAGGGGTGAGGGTGTAGGGGAGGAGGGGTGAGGGTGTAGGGGAGGAGGGGTGAGGGTGTAGGGGAGGAAGGGTGAGGGTGTAGGGGAGGAAGGGTGAGGGTGTAGGGGAGGAAGGGTGAGGGTGTAGGGGAGGAAGGGTGAGGGTGTAGGGGAGGAGGGGTGAGGGTGTAGGGGAGGAAGGGTGAGGGTGTAGGGAGAAGTGATGAGGGTGTAGGGGAGGAAGGGTGATGGTGTAGGGGAGGAAGGGTGAGGGTGTAGGGGAGGAAGGGTGAGGGTGTAGGGGAGGAAGGGTGAGGGTGTAGGGGAGGAAGGGTGAGGGTGTAGGGGAGGAAGGGTGAGGGTGTAGGGGAGGAGGGGTGAGGGTGTAGGGGAGGAAGGGTGAAGGGTGGGGATGGACGGTGATGGTAGGGCAGGATGGTGATGGTAGAATGAGATAGTGAGAGGTAGTGAAGATTGAAATTGCTCAAGTATAGTGAAAGATTGTGACAATGGTCAGGGATGATAAAAGATGGTGAAATATAGTGAGAATGGTGATCAGTGATGGTGAAGTGGTGGTGGTGAGTGGTGATTGGTGAAGACAAAACTATTAAATAATGTTTTATTTTTTATTTTTTTTTAAACCTTTTGATTATTTCAACGGCCAAGGTCTTTAAACACCTTTGATCAAGTCGTAATTCTAAGTGCTTCAACAACCAAGACCTCAAAACAACGTTCACTAAGACTTACATTTCAGTATCTTAGTGAACAAGGGTCTTAAAGTAACGTTCTTAGTCTGTATAATAGACAATAACAGCGAGTAAGTTTCCCATTAATGATCAAATAAAAAATATAGACGTAATTAAATAAAAACTGCTAGATACTGATTATGAGGAGGTGCAGTGTATGGTAAATTTTAACTCTAGAGAGAGAGAGAGAGAGAGAGAGAGCTAAATCAACCAGGTAGAGAGTGAAGAACACAGGTATACAAAAGGATTCCCTAAGTATTCATTATCTTCACCTTTCTCACCTCCACCTCTCTCACACACCTTTCTCACCTCCACCACTCACACACCTTTCTCACCTCCACCTCTCTCACACACCTTTCTCACCTCCACCACTCACACACCTTTCTCACCTCCACCTCTCACACACCTTTCTCACCTCCACCTCTCACACACCTTTCTCACCTCCACCTTTCACACACCTTTCTCACCTCCACCTCTCACACACCTTTCTCACCTCCACCTCTCACACACCTTTCTCACCTCCACCTCTCACACACCTTTCTCACCTCCACCTCTCACACACCTTTCTCACCTCCACCTCTCACACACCTTTCTCACCTCCACCTCTCTCACACACCTTTCTCACCTCCACCTCTCACACACACCTTTCTCACCTCCACCTCTCACACACACCTTTCTCACCTCCACCTCACACACACCTTTCTCACCTCCACACTCACACACCTTTCTCACCTCCACCTCTCACACACCTTTCTCACCTCCACTTCTCACACACCTTTCTCACCTCCACCTCACACACACACACCTTTCTCACCTCCACTTCTCACACACCTTTCTCACCTCCACCTCACACACACACACCTTTCTCACCTCCACCTCTCACACACACCTTTCTCACCTCCACCTCTCACACGTACCTTTCTCACCTCCACCGCTCACACACCTTTCTCACCTCCATCTCTCACACGTACCTTTCTCACCTCCACCAGTCACACACCTTTGTACATTTTTCCCTCTTCATAACGGAACAAAAAAATGACTATCCAGACTATTGGCTCTATATACAGACTAGGAATAGAAATGTAGTATATATCTTTTTATGGCGTAATAAAAGAACAAGGTCTGATATAACTACCTGTTAAAATAAGCCCCGTTACTACCGGAAGTTGGGGAGGAGGGGGGGGGGGGATTTTAATGATCGAAATAGAATAAATGAAAAACGAGAGAAATATGTTAATTTATTCATATACCATATAATTATTATATATTCTACTCTCCCAGTTTTATGTAGGGGGAGGTGGGGTGGGTTGGAGGAGTGAAGGGTAGGAGAAGGGTGATCAAAAGGATGCAATGAACTCAAAGAAAGAAGAGAAATGAAATAGATAAAGAAAGAAGAGACAGCAAAAGACAATAATATAACATTAAGTTGAAATATACATCTATAGTATGTTCGTGAGCCTCAACTTTGTCTTATAGAGCATCACAAAGGAGCTCTTATCATCCATATCTATTTGTAGGTCCACATTTCAAATCATTTCGAAATATTATGACAATTTTGTGGGTGAAACAGTATATTTGTTCGTGAGTACATTTTTTTTAACCAGTTCAGTACTATTTTAACCCCCTTGAGTACTGTCTGGTATATAGAGTATGATGATTTAATCGTATGAGTACGATTATTTAACATTTTAGGTACGATGTTTTAAATCTTGAATTACAATGACTATTTTTTTTAGAGTACAATGACTTAATCCCTTGAGTACGATTGTAATATTCGAGTAAGATGATATAATCCTTGGAGTATGATGTATAACCTAACCCTTTTAACACGATTACACTATGCCATTGAGTACGATGATATTGCGCCTGAGTCATTTTACTTAAGGGGTCATCGTACTCAAGGAACTAAGTCATCGTACTCAAGGGGTTAAATCATCATACTGTGAAGATTATTAATATCACTTTCACATCTCGAGGAAAATGATTGAACAAGTGAAAAGAAAAGAATTTATTTTTCAACCTTCACAATTAAATGATTTGCAGAAAGATTGTAAAAAAAACCCTCAAATTTATTCCTTATGGACCAAAAAAAAACAAAAACAAAAAAAAAAAAAAAAAATATATATATATATATATATATATATATATATATATATATATTAAATACGTTGATAAAATGAATAAATCTTTTAACACGAAATAAGTAACAGAAAAAAAAGTTTATGATTTTATGAAGTGGGAAAATATTTGATGGAGATTTATTCCCTATTATGTAAGTAATACAAGAGAACGAAGCGAGTTTTCTGTTTTTTTTCGTTTTATGTAAACATCTGTTATCTGTGACAGTTGCTTGGCTTCTACTAATATTACTGGTGAGGAAAATCAATATTTTTCTCTTTTTCAAGTGTGTGTGTGTGTGTGCGTGTGTGTGTGTGTGTGTGCGTATGTGCGTGTGCGTGAAGTAGATAGACACATCAGTTCAACACTCTGCATATTATCTTTCTTATATCTCAACGTGTGAAAATAATATCAGTGTATCATTATATATTTAACTCTCTCTCTCTCTCTCTCTCTCTCTCTCTCTCTCTCTCTCTCTCTCTCTCTCTCTCTCTCTCTTATAAAGCCTTACTACCAACTGTCAGGAATATTTTTTTATATATATTCTTATCTAACTAAGTAAAGTCTTCATCTTCGATCTCTTCTACAGGGACTAGTTAGGAGAGTCCCCGACATCCTCCCTCGCCCAGGGTTAATCTAATCTCCGAGTGGGTGGCGAGCGGTTGTGTTATTCAGGAGTTGTTGGTACTTTGGTTATGATGGTGGTGAAATTGAGAGGCAAGATGGATGGATAGATGGATGGATAGATGGTTGGAGAAACAGACAGTGAGATGGAGACAGACAGACAGACAGACAGACAGAGGACATTACCTCCCGTTAACTAGAATCACAATGTCCAGAAACTTGGACTTGAAGACTAAAACCTGATCTCAATGTTTTTAGTTTAATCCAGTCGCTTAAGCCCAATCAGGATTAACAAAGATCTAATCTCCCAATGTTGGTCCTTAAGTTAGTGTTTAGAGTAAGATTAAAGTATACTTCCTAATACAGTATAACTTGGGTATAATTTGAGACGAAAATGTATAGTGTAGGTTAGTTAAAAATGGTCCACTTGAACGTTTTCTTAATTTTGGCTTTGACGGAAATTTTAAAATAAGGAAATTTGGGTATTCAGGTTATGAGGCATTTTTATTATAGTTTCCAAATATTTATATCGAATATTAGTAATGTCTATCCCACACACATACGCACCCACCCACCCACCCACCCACCCACCCACAGCATTACCTGGACGCTGGGAAAAGTAAATTGGGGCTTAAATGTTCAGTGAAGGATATTAATAGCCAGCTACTAACAGCTTTTATTAATCTATTAGTAAATTAGATGAAAAAGAAAAAAAAATATAATGATTATAGGTTTCATAATTAGTGAAAGATATTAAGTACGAGGCATTGGTTTCATTAATCATAAGTTATATTAAATTAAAAAAAAACTAATTAATTGTGGTTTATCTAATCGGTAAAGGATAGTAATGGTGCAAGTCACAGAGTATATTAAATGAGTAGCATTAATAAGGTCAAACATATAAGGTTGTGGTTGTACTTAAAGTGGGTAGATGTTAGTTGTTAAATAAATATGATAGTTATTAATATGATTGTAATAATACTCTTTCTGGCTTCTTCGTCGTCGTCGTCTTTTCCTCGTTGTAATTCAGGGTGGCTGGGAGCATAGACACAGAGAGACACTCCCACCCACGCTCACTCTTCCTTCGTTACCATTCAGTCATTCTCACTCACTATAATAGACCCCTTCAGTTAACAACAAGAAGCTGAAAACACCAGAATACAGCACCTAGAGTTTACAGATAACACCCCCATCCGCCCCAGTCTGGAAGGCATAATTTTAGATACGATTATATTCTTCAACATTAGCATAACGTGTGTGTGTGTTCAGATCGACCCCCTCCCTCTCAGTAAACCTTCTTCTGTGTTCTTATTACCTTGAAATTTGTTGCTTTGAGTACCACGTTATAATTTTAATGTGAGTGGATGTTATAATGAGATGCTATCTTTTATAAATTTTTCAGTGGTTAGTGTATAGGATTTGAGTCTTAGTGAAGGGTGCTTAAAGTAACTTACCTGTTGTAGATCTTTAGATACAATTAGTGCTTGTTAATTTTATCTTCCTGTTTATTTACGTTTTGTTTTTGTGTTGCTGTTGAGTTTAGAATTTATTAAAGTAGATGGATAAATTATATATCGTGATTGCTCTTCTTTGTTATTATATTTATCTACATATAATTGCTGTCTAGTTTAGTATGAGTTAAGTTACCTGAATAAATTGTACATCATGAATAATTTTCCGTCTCACATATTACTTTTATTTGATCCCTGTCTATTTTAAGTATACGTGAATAAATGTTGTACCTAATATGCTTTCCATGTCCTATTATTTATCACAAAAGCTTAGTCTAATATGGCTGAAGTATCATGTAATATTAAGTATGATAATATATGAGCCATTTACGTTATATTTTACCTACATCTCTTTATTCACTAGATATCTAACTATTCTGTCATTATATCGGTAACAAATTTAGTATATTTTCCTACATCAGTGATGGGTGTCAGTTCTAAATGAGTGTGACCCTATTAAGCTTCGTGTGAGCTTATCTCCCCCAGATCTAACCGGAAGCTTACTCTATATTTACCATACATGATATATATATATATATATAACTTTTTTACAGTCGGTTTATATTACACGCTGTGGATAATTATAAACATGAGTTCTGTATGCCCCCATATCTGGTGTCTATTCAAGAGTGTTTAATTGATTGATAGATTGAAAATGGATAAGTTCTGTTTTATATGATTACGCGGTGTTCATTGAGCTCTCCTGAGGGGCCCATCCATCATAGGTTCAGTGTTGGTACAGGAGAACACCAGATCACCCAGAGACAACCTGACATGATCGATAATGAGAATCAGGATATAAATTTTAGATCTAAATTTTCAAGTTACACGAAGTTTTGAGTTTTATTAATGTTTGGTTTGGTCTTGTTGTATGCTTCTAGGAGTCAATATACTAGTGTTATACTTTCGGATATACTCCCAGCTGGATATTATACTTTTCAGACCGTGGTATATCAAGTTCGATATACTCACAAAATGACCTTATACTCGTAAGAATCCCGGCGTATGTTAATATTTGGCTGTTATACCCAAGAAAGACTAAGAAATATGATGATAAACAGTACTACAATTGGAGATAGATAACATGTGTTTATTTTCATTCAGAGAGACAAAGTTTTCACCATCCTAACACTCCTTTTATTACATACGTTACTGTACACTCAAAAAAAAACTATCTGTACTTGGGGTGATCGATGAATGTCAGAATGAACACTGCGACTCTTGTTGTCTCGGTAGGGTTGTCAAAATCCTTCGTCCGTTGTTTTATAATTTCTTGACAAAATTTTTTACAGGTAATTTTTGGAGTGACTGAACATGTTCGTATCGTCAAGACAGTTCATTTACTTAACCTAATTTTATACGGATCATCTTCATGTACTAATTGTTGACAAAATATATATTAAGATGTTATAACAAAAACTCGAATTTTATATAGTACTCATTTGGGTGACTGTATGTACGTATTTGTGTGTATTTGTGCACATGTGTGTGAGTGTGTAATTTAAGAGTGAGTAGCATATACATGTACTGTATGTATATATGTATGTGTAATTATGCATGTATCTGAGTGTGTGTTTATGGGTGGGTGGGTGGGTGGGTGTATTTATGTGTGTCTATGTGTGCGTTACAAAAACAATTTCAACGTAGAATTTTTAGGACAGACACACACACACACACACACACACACACACACACACACACACACACACACACACACACACACTTACCCTAACCAGATCCGGAGAGACCATGCATGTATATTATCCAAGAGCAAAAACATCTTACCATCTCCACACGTATCATTGCCTCCCCTCCCAACAAAAAATAGTGCAAATGATTAAATAGAGAATATATCAATCGTAAGCCATACAATTTTATTAGCATGATAAGGTGTAGTTAGATCATGCACGACAGATTTTAACACTCGTGGGAATCTCATCTTTCCCACGACTTCAGTCAACGGCTACTGTTAAGCTTCAGTGCATGACAACTCTGACAAGCGTTCTTTTGTTAACGTTTCCAATTTGGTTTTGTTGCAATGTGCGTCATGGATATAGGTGTTAGGTTATACAGTACATCTATCAGTCATGTCAGGGAGGGAAAGGAAATTTGGGGCTGATTAAACACACTTGTCAAGAAAGGGAAGAGATGTTAGTAATTTAGAAAATGTTGTCGGGTTAGTATTGTAGTCCTGACAGAACCACGAGCCCGAGAGAGACAGACAGACAGACAGACAGATAGACTGATAGACAGATAAACAGACAGACACACAGACAGACAGACATATAGATAGATAAATAGATAGATTAACTAGCTAAATAAATAAAACTCTAAACCCAATTATAGTTTTATACTAAAGCAAGACTCGATAATTCAATCTACAGTATACTGAAAAAAAAATATTGATGAAATATTCTGAAGTAAAAATCACAACGACTAAATTCTTCAGTTTATTATTACGTGTATAGTATTTGACCTTTATTGAACCTGATGTACTCAGTATTTATGACATTAGTATTAGTACACTTAACAGGAGAGTGAGATTACATTACTGTGCTTAAATATTTCGCTGGATAATAATAATAATAATAATAATAATAATAATGATAATAATAATAATAATAATTTTCTCTTACTTAATATCAACACACAATGTAAAAAAAAATATCGATACAGTGATTAATACAATATATAATAATACATTCTATATAATGCAAATACTGTATAAAATTGAAGGAGAAATACTGGGATAAAAACGATAATAAGAAGGAAGAAATAAAATTGGTGTGAAGGAAATATCGAAATTATAGGAAATGAAGAATAATGAAGATTCACATTGTTAGAGGCAGTACAGGAGAGGGGTATAGCAGAGAGAGCAACAGATACTTAACCCTTTTCAGTTTCGGTCTGATAAAACACCACAATTTCCCGCGTACATAAACCTACAATGAATTCCTGAATATACTTAGTGGTGAGAGTACCGTTTTGTGTCTTGAACTCCCCTCTCCTCCCCAACCATTTCCCGAGGGATTTTTTGACTACAAGTGCCAAGAATTACGTACCAAAACACAGGCAGCTATCAACGTCGAGTCTTTGTGGTGGTAAGGGCGAACGTAAACCACTTACCTCCTGTTATTTACAAATTACAAGCAGGAGAACGATGATTTACGATACGCCGACGGCTCCGTGGGTGAAGTCGGGGGGGGGGGGGGTGTTGCGTTTTTAGAAGCGGGCGGCAGATTAAGCGACGGGTGACGTCCGGTGTGCGTGTGTAATGACCACAGTCAGACAATATACCAAGTAAGGCTCACACCGGTAATCAAACCTGTCTGGATTCAAGACCCGTGTTTTTGTACCACTTCCTCCCCTGCCATCCGGATTTCGTTCGTGGTACAGTAAGTACAGCAGCAACCGTGTGAGAAACGGTGTGTGATGATGTACAAAGACGTGGTAGTACAAGCTCTATGTAAAGAAGTACAAAGGAGCTGTGTGGTGGTGTACAAAGACGTGGTATATACAAACTGTGTCAAAATGTATACAGTAATGTGCTTGATTACAAAACAGGCGGAAAAAGAATCCAGTTTCATGGGCCACATTATATAGAGAAAACATTTAGCGTTACTCGTGTTATACGCGATAATATCAACGTAAAATAATACAAGGTTAATAATAATAATAATAATAATAATAATAATAATAATAATAATGTTAATAGTGATAATGATAATATAGATACTTCTATTATTACTACCAGTACTACTACTAATAATAATACATAAAAAGATTAAAACATAGTAATATTGTTTAATATAACATATTTTTTAAACCATAACAACAGCTGCATTATAAGTGACTCTCCTTATAGTTGGCATGACACACACACACACACACACACACACACACACACACACACACACAAACAAGAGACTGACACATCAACAGACAGTCATTACAGATACTTACCTCCTGGTCCGCCACTCTCCATTACCTGCAGTGAGCGAAAGAGTGTTACTAACCTTACCAGTGTTACTGTCCTGACACAGGTAGGAGCTTCAGCCTTTGTTAAACTGTACATTGAGTGAGTCTTTAGTACATTGAGTGAGTCTTTAGTACATTGAGTGAGTCTTAGTACATTGAGTGAGTCTTAGTACATTGAGTGAGTCTTTAGTACATTGAGTGAGTCTTAGTACATTGAGTGAGTCTTAGTACATTGAGTGAGTCTTAGTACATTGAGTGAGTCTTTAGTACATTGAGTGGGTCTTTAGTACATTGAGTGAGTCTTAGTACATTGAGTGAGTCTTTAGTACATTGAGTGAGTCTTTAGTACATTGAGTGAGTCTTTAGTACAATGAGTGAGTCCTTAGTACATTGAGTGAGTCTTTAGTACATTGGGTGTTTCTGAAGTACATTGAGTGCTTCTTTAGTACACAGTGTCTCTTTAGTACATTGAGTGTTTCTGAAGTATATTGAGTGAACCTTTAGTACATACAGGTCTCTGAAGTACACCCAAATATTCTACAATGTTGACAGTGGAGATTATCGTAGACCTCTGCCCCCCCGGGAACATTTACTGCCCGCTAGAGTATTGTAATCATCCGTGTTTATCTAAAAGCGCCACACGGTAATTTGACCACAGCGTATAACAGCACAGCGAGTAACAGCAGCTTGGCAGAAAATACAGTTTTGATGTCTACCTTAGAGAGATTAAAATACAGTTTGATATCTTCGCTACATAGACAAAATGCAGTTTCATGTCTACGTTACGGAAGGTAAATATAATTTAAAGTCTATGATATTAAATATAAATATTATTTGACATCAATAGATTACAGAAAATACATAAATTATAGTTTGTCGTCTACATTACAAAGAATACATATAACATGATGTTTTCGTTACAGTGAGTGACTTCCTTGACCAATAAAGTGCTTGTAATACCGAGATTTGTAAATTTTTTGTTTACATCACAATCATTTTTTGCGTCACTGTGTATAAACTGACCCAGATCGGTGGATATTCTCTATGGAGTCGAGTGAGTGAAGTCGCCAATGTTACCAGATTAGTAATTAACCTGTGATTTTTTTTTATAGGGTGGAATAAACCATTTGGTCGACATGTGCTTGAGATAATATCATGTTTAACCTGAAGCGGTGTACACTTATTAACCAGCTGCTGTAGAGTATTAACAGTGAGGGCCATCAGCATCAAGATATAGTTTAAACATTTTGAGGTCGATGGTTTAACCTTTTGAAACCAGGACCAGTTTCTTGAGTGCTATAATATTACACCAAAGGATTTAAGTTTTGGTACACAAGGGATACCATCGTCCTCCGGGGGTTAAATCATCATCGTGCTCGAGGGAATTCATCGCACATAATGGGTTAAGTCATTCTGTTCAAGGGTGGCATTGAACTCAGGGAATGTTATTGTACGCAAGGGATTAAGTTCTCGTACTCAAAGGATGTCATCATACTCATGTGGTGTTATCGTACTCAGAGGGTTAATTTATTATTAGTTATATGTGCTATACAGCAGTCATAGTGTTCTCTGTTTCATACTGGAATCAAACGGGTAAGGTGACAGAAATCCAACTTGAGAAACCTCACTTGAAACGTTAAACATGTGTGGTACAAATGTTATCGACTCCAAAATTTTACTGGATGTACCAGAATAAAGATATTATTTTCTCTCTAGCCTCGACAAATAATTACCAGTAATTTTCTCTTTTAAAAGCCTTCATATCGTTTAAGAAATGTAAGTAGATACTGCTGAGCTTCTCGTAAACCACAATATTATTCTTTAGCGTTCGTGTACACCTCAGTGCTTTGATCTTGCCTGATGGCGTACTGGTAGTCTGTTGTGTGAAAATGATTCCTGTAATCTATCTTTCACTAGGAATTCCAAGATACTAGACAGTGGGGAGACAAGAGCGCCGCCACAACGTCCCTCCATCAGCTCACGAGGGCATCTGGAGAATCGATTCCTCTTTTTAATGAAATTCCCTCTCGCTGAGACTCTACCTACCGTAACTTATTTATTCTCGGGAACTTCCTGCCAGAGTGCTTTTCTTGTCTTCCATCCACCATAACTTCAAGACTTCCTCCTTCAAATGTCTTTGGCCTTTGGTAAGGGGACGCCTCGGTGAAGAGGTCTGACAACAACACTTGTCTCATCTCTCTCTCAACTTTTTATTGGCTGGAGAAATTACTAGGGACTGATAGTTCTCAAAACTAGAGGGGTTCTTGTTCTTGCCTTGGGAGAGGAAGAATGGCTACAGTTAGAAGCGTGTTAACAATGTGTACACGACAGGTGAGACACTATCAGGATCCGACGTGTAAACATCTGTTGTACTCCTTCACACTCGACTGATCTGTTGTTAGAATTTCCAGTAACACACCTGCTCCTGTGTGTGATGGCGTTAAGTACATTATGCTTTCAGGTCTAAATTTTTCTGTCAGTCCTATACCCGGAATAAGCTTTGTGTGTCGGAGAACCTGTTGCTTGATTGCTATAATATCGCACCGGAGGATTTATATTATTGTACTCCTGGGATACAATTAATAAGAGATCTAAGGAGCGATGACAATCATCATTAATTATTGCACACTTTTCCTCGTTATCTTCTCTTCATCGTCAGTGTTGTTATAAACGAGAAAATGCAATATTCAACTCAGAAATGAAAAGATAAAGTGATATTTGTATACCTCTATATTTATTTACGTTTATTCGTTTACCTGTGAATTGTGGGCTAAGAAATAGATTATATACTGAAAGGTATTATGTTAGGTAAACGAATCCTTGGCAGAAATCACCTCAAGAATTACTTTTCCTTTAACGGGGTAGTTTAATAAGTCCATTGATAATTACTTTGAGTCAATCAGAAAATAATTATAAATAAACTATGATTCTCTTGACTATATAAAAGTTACACCTGTGATGATAAAACACCTTTCGAAACAAAATAGGTGGATTTTTCTTAAGTGTGTTTTTTTTTTCATTTTGCATCCCTCACACACACAAGGGATTTTTTTCAAGGTCGATTTCTTCTCGCTTGGGAACAACTCACCAGCCGCCTCCGTACATAGTCGACCCTAGTTTCAGTGAAGCATGAATTAAAATACTCTAAGACTTGACTCTTCTAGGTAAACACACACAAACACACACACACAACACACAGACACACACACACAACACACAGACACACACAGACACAGACACACACCACACAGACACACACACACACACGCCACTGGGGGGTAGATTTCTCCACATTTGCGATGACTTATAGACCAATTACTATCGATTTGACGCTGAATTACCTGCCATTAGACCTTTACTTTGTATTGCATGCTGCGTTCTACCGTTGCATCCGCGCTGTCGCTCTTACATCTCCCGAGAAGAGCAACAGAGGCAAAACTGACGCCTTGAGTGGAAGCATCACCAACTCCTCCTCAAGCCTCTAGCAGAAACTAATAAAAAAACACCCACCCAAACTAACCCATCTTTATGATTCAGCGGCTAGTTAAAAAAAAAAGAAGCAATTCCTTGACCTTTATCTAATAGTATCAGAATCTTCTTAGCTTATTAACCTCACTGTAAGATTAAGCATCAATATAATAGACTTGATGTTTATGTTGACTATTGGCTCGACTGATTCTCATTAAGATAACTAAAAGATCTAGTAAGGGAAAAGGTTTTAAAAGGCCGTAGAATTAAGCGTTCAGAATCTTGACCATAAATTCCAGAGGTATGAAGTTATTTATTCAGGGATGATGCGTTGGATAGTAAGAGACGGTGTATATAGACAGAGTTTAGACAGACAGGAAGATATATAGAGAGGCAAAATAGACAGACAGAGGCAGGCAGGTAGAATAGTAAGCCAGACAGAGTAGTAAGACAGATAGACAGAGAGATAGACAGACATAGGAAAACGAATCCCTGAACTCGAGGTCAAAAAACGGATCTGAGGTTGTGTGAGTGGAAGGTTAGATTAAGTTAGTTTGTGTCAGTGGTGGTTTACGTTAGGTTAAGTTAGGTTTTGCAAGGGTATGTTAGGTTAGGTTAGACGCAAATAAGTTGAGGTTAAGGTAGAGGTGGATTAAGTTGGGCTAAGAATAGATTAAGTTAACACATCATTAGCTTATTTTAAATTAGATTATGTTAAGTACAAATTACCTCAGGTTAAATTACGATACGTTAATAATAAGTTAACCGAGATTAAATTATGTAACGGAAAGATTTGCTCAGATTAAGTAGGATTATGAAAATAGCAGGTTAGCTTAGATTGTTAGATTTTGTAAGAGGCAGTTTAGCTTAGATTAAGTTATGTAAACGGCTGGTTAGGTTAGATTACCTTATTTTAGGGGTTAGTTAGACTGTGCACTCGAGTATTACACGAGTTGTAGATAAACTAAGATTACATTAAAACACACCACACACACACACACACACCTGTTGATCCCATCTATATGAAGGAAAGCGAGCTCTCAGTTCTCCCTCGTTGACTTGTGGTAAACGTGTGGTCACCTCCTTATCTCCTGGACCATCGATAAACACTTTGATTGACACATATACCATCTACCCTCAACCATGCTATTCCCTCTTGTTAACGACCCTATAAACTACTCTAACAACATGGGGGAGGACCTCTCTACTCTCCTCCCCCCCATATATAGTTGATGGGTGAGGTTTACTATTATTTTTATACCTTACTCAGTCTGCCTCTAGTCTGTATATATGGGGGGAAGGGAGGTTGATACATAGATGGGGGGTTGATACATAGATGGGGGTTGATACATAGATGGGGGGTTGATACATAGATGGGGGGTTGATACATAGATGGGGGTTGATACATAGATGGGGGGTTGATACATAGATGGGGGGTTGATACATAGATGCGGGGTTATTGATACAAGGTCAAATTTAAAAAAATATTAATAAAGGGGAGGAAACTTACTGTATCATTCCTGAATTTTGGATAACATAAGACAGACGGGGGCAATCTCTCTTGACTTGACTGATGGATGTTTCTCTCTTCTATTTGAGGGATGCTGGCCTGGATGTTGTGTTTGTGTGACGTTGAAGTAATTTATATATCATGCTCTTCTGCACCTTTGTTTGTATTGTGATATATCTCTCTTATTTATAGTGAGGATCAACTCTTTGCTCTGTTGGTTATTATATGTTATTTGACACGGCATATATATATAAATCTTTTTTTTAAGTTTACTTTAAAGAAATATTGTGTGAGTTCTTTTAAGACAAATTATCTCCCGCCGAGTAAACTACAGAGGGAGGTTGACTCTGATGGCCAATATAGTCAGTCTTCAGAGCTGCATTTGGCCTCAGTTTATCGTAAAGTGATGTTGGGAGGATGATGAATGGCTCTGTTGTGTGATCTTATACGGCTGGTGACACGTGTTGCTTCTTATCTTGATATTTCTGTGTTTTCTTCGTCGATAATTTTTGTATAAGATTTTTATTTCGCTAAGACGATTTTGCCCGACCCTAGAAAGTGCACACACACACACACACACACACGCACACACACACACACACACACACGCGCACACGCACACACACACACACACACACACACACACACACACACACAAAGGAGTCAAGATTTTAGCAGTGTTTCCATCTTAGCAATAATGCACAAAGGTGAAAGTCAATTAGGAAAAATTGCTTCTATTAATCTGTGCATGACATATCACATGTGTTTCCCTGTGACAAATGAATACCTTGACGTCATGTTTCATGTTAAGTTGTTGTAGTTAAGCAGAACCTCATGCAGACACTGTAGGATCTTGTACTTGCTGTAAATTACATGGTGTCCGCTGATACTGGAGGCACCCCCCCCTACACCCCTCACCACTCCTCCCTACTAACCTCCACTCCTCACCTCATATGTCACTCCTCCACCAATCAGTTGACGCCGCGGCTACCGACAGGAAAAGCTCGTCGTGGTCGCTATCACTCGAGTTTTAAGACAGTCATTTTACCCCCATGTCTCATTACCGCACATGAGGATGGGGTTTAATACCCTATCACGCCCCGCCATCTGTAACGCCCGCTGCTCACTTCACCAGACCTCATCCTCCAGTGATCATCTCATTAGCTCCTTTACGGCCCAGCGCCAAGCCACAGTGTCGTGGAAATTGAAAATGTTCACTCTGGATATATATCTAACACGATCAGAGTCGTCTTACCTGCTCTGTTGTGTCACTTTTTACTGCCTCCTGACATTACTTGTTTGATCTTATCTCCATATGCATTTTGTTAGACTTGGAATGTGGTCTTTGCTCATCTAGGAGGCGTGCGTGCGTGCGTGCGTGAGTGCGTGCGTGCGTGCGTGTGTGTTTCTGCCGTAACTGATCTCTTGTTCTTAATCTTACATAATGTTTGTCCTTAGTGTTCAAAAAGGACAGGCCAGGCCAGAGCTTGTTGTTTTCACTTCATGAGTCGCCATTTTGTACTTGATATTACTGCTCCTGTTAACAATATTACTACTCTTACTGACACTATTACTATTGATAAAAAAATAATAGTCAAAGGAAATGAAAAAGAAACATAGATTTCATTTATTTATCTACGTATTTATTTATTTTTTAATCCATATAATTTCGAATCTCACTTCAGTTCTCAAGCGACTATTCTTGAGCACCACCCCACCGCCAGAACACTGTAATACCGAGGCAGAGGAAGCATGCTGAGGGTAGGTCCAAGGGTAGTGTTGGCGTGGACACCTGACACACGTCCACCTACCTACTGTGTTATACCTAATTACCGCTTACCTCACCTGTTACCTTCCTACCCTCATGCTTCACATCTTTGGTACTTCACAACTACAGCGAGTATTCATCAGTAATTCATCTCGACCAACTTCCATTCATTCTCGGTAATAAATTTGGGTTATATTATCTTGAGTCTGGATTAATGAGGTTCACTTTGCAGGTCTTCACGAGCGCTCCACCCCGCACTAAAACATAAGGAAAATATCTAACAGTGACTCAGGGAGGTCTTCACCCTAACCTGCCCACAGGCGTCGGCAGGCTGTAGATGCCATCTCGGCGACCTACACGAGGACCACCTGGCCGAGAATAACTTGATGTTTATTGATCATTCGTTTCCAAGGGCCGAGTTAGCCCCGCTCTAATACATGTTGTGAGGACTCCCTGAATCAACACCCTGATTGCTGGGTACAAGGGATTGAATCCTTTTATCTATGATCCTCGGAGGCTCCCAGCAGCGTCCGGATGTTGTGGATATCAGTCCACCTCCCCAGCCATCACTTACGGCCGCCCTGATAATCGGACAGAGAAAATTCTACCTCATCATTTAATTTACGACTTCAGACATGCGGCTGGAAATTTTTGCTGCGCTTCCGAGATGATTAAGTCTTGCGTGGCGGCCGATGGTAGTATTTGACGACCATTGTGGATAATTTAGTGCCATTTAGCGGACGCCAACTTTTTTTCTTTTTCTTTTTTGGGATTTGTTGTTTTTTTTTTTGTATGAGGAGAAGGAGGAAGAAGACGACGACGATGACAACGACGACGACGACAACGACGACGAGTATACCAGTGAGGTGCAGCAAACAGGAAATATAGACGAATTAAGTATATGTTTCCGGGGAGCGCAGCCATTGTCATCTTCATTGTAATCATCATAGATTATGGCGTGATGATAATGGTATGAGAATTATTTACCTACGAGATATAATTTGTTTAGGTAATGAGCTGGTGAGGAAATGAGAAGAAGGGTGGAGAGGGAGGGGCGACAGAGAGGGAGATAGGAGTGGGGAGGGGTGGGGGAGAGAGGAGGTGGACTAGTTCACCCCACCTTGAGAATACCCATGACACATCACCCTGTAGTGCAAATTACATTGTTATGAAGGGTTCCTGTCCCACCGCCAAGATTACTATAGTCTGATTAAATGATCTCAGTTTCTTTTTTTGGGGTGGGGGGTCGATCTTCCTCCTTTCCCAGTTAATCCTTATTATGATATTTCTATATAACATCTTTCTCTTCCATATTTCTTTCTCTTCCTCTATTCTTATTTATTTGGTTATAAATATAATGTTTCTTTAGCATGATTACTAAGTATCTCTCTCTCTCTCTCTCTCTCTCTCTCTCTCTCTCTCTCTCTCTCTCTCTCTCTTTTCATTCGTTTCTCATTTTTTTGGTTATTGCTTATCATCTTCAACCTCTCTTTCTATTATTTTTTTGTCTTTTTGTCATTCTTTATCATGCCCTCTCTCTCTTAGTTATTCTTTATAACTTTCTTCTTTTATTGTGTTTTTTTGTATTTCCCACTTTTTCATCGTCTACTCTGGTAATTCTCATTTATTATGCGCTAATTTCTTATTTTTTAATTTATTTTTATTTCCTTTTTCCTTTACTTTTTTTCATAATTTCTTTAACACATTTTCCGATTATAATTTCTCCTTTTTGTTTTTCGCTTGTTTTTTTTGACTTGTTGTTCTTCTTCTTTTTGTTGTTGTTCTTCCTGTTCGTATTATCCTTGGTCTTCTTGTTCTTATTAATCTTATTCTTCTTGTTCACCTTTTATTGTCCATGTTCTTATTTTGTTCAACCTTGTTCTTCTTGTTCCTATTTTTGTTCTTCTGTTTCTTATATTGTTCTTATTATTATTCTGTTCTTCGTGTTTTTATTATTCTTGTTCTACTTGTTCACCTTATTATTATTGTCATTATTTTTGTTCTTCTTGTCATCGTATTCTTGTTCTTGTTCATCGTGTTCTTGTTCATCATCAAAACATCTTCCCTAATATCATTCACAGGTTCAGTAAGTGACCCAGATTGCATGATAACTACAAAGGAAAAAAAAAACACCATGCAAAGTGTAACTAAAGAGAAGTATCTGAACACTTCCTGTAGCCAACCATTTAGAGCCAGGGAGGAAATGATCTGTTGGGAGTAATCAGCAACTGCTTTTGAGAGTTGATTTAAGGGGAATGGGGTGAAAGGGAGAGGGAGGGTTAGTGGGAATGGGTAAGGGGGAAGCAGGGGGGTTGAGAGAGGGGAAAGAGGTGAGGTAGAAGGGTAGGGAGGGGGATAGGAGGGTAGAGAGGGAGGAGAAGGGGAGAGGGGGATTGGAAGCGCCCGGGCCGAAGAATCTTATAGGTCAGGGGAGAGGAATCGCTTATGTAAGACGGGGGGTGGGGCAGAAGGAACAGGTGTGAGGGACTGTTTTACCTGTCTGTCGGGCTGGTTGATTATGGCATATCACAGAGACTTAGAGTACATAGTCTTAATAGATACATACGAGTATAAGATAGGGACACTGATACGTATAATGGTGTCTTAAGTACATATATACATATAAAAAAGGGACATTAGTACATTGAATATATAGACTATCTTTAATACATATAGAGAGATTAATATTGATACATAAAATATCAACTCAACACAGACACATAATAAAAGACACTGATATATAGAAAACATAGAGAGTCTTTAATACATATACATATACTATAAAAGAAAGATATTCATATGTATAAAAAACAAAAAAATACCCTAAACATATAGAAAAACATGAACTAATGACACATAGATATATAGAAACATAGATTTGTGTCTAGAGGAAGGCTGACACACCCCTGAAGTGCCCTGTGACCTTACGTGACCTCGGTAAATTAGCATATCAGCGACGAGGTCAGTAAAAAAAAAATATTTATTCACGGAGATAAATACGTTGTTAGGTGGTGGTATTTGCTATATAAAAACCTGACCATACAAAGACCTTCCTTATTTAAAGACCTGCCTTATATAAAAACCTCCTCTTTATAAAGACCTCTCTAACATAAAGACCTCTCTTACATAAAGACCTCCCTTACATAAAGACCTACCCCATATAATGACCTCTTCTACCATATCTAAGACCACTAAACACCCTCATGTCATCCGTGATTAATATATGTGCGGTCTTATTCTTTTATATGTATTTACCTATCTCGTGGGATCGCCTTGAACATGAGACTGCCACTACAAGTAACTAGTTCTTATTATGTCATTAGTATTTAGCTTAATTCCGTATTTATTCGTCTTTTTTCGATTTTTTTCCAGGTAACGATCCGTAAATATCTCTTCAGGATTAGATGATTGGTTAGATGGATTAGAAGATTCGGGATAATATCTCGTCAAGTTTCACAATTAGAATGGAACACTGGCAGGATATATCAGTCAGATGATTATCTTCTAAGACAAAGAACTTGTGGTTTTTGCCGAGTAGTTTTCAGTTTTATAAAATGATTTAATACTGTGATAGAGATAGAGACAGAGACAGTGAGATAAAGAGACAGAGACAGAGAGATAAAGAGACAGAGACAGACAGAGACAGACAGAGACAGAGAGAGCTATCAAGAGAGCTAAAACACTTCCTTCTAACAATTAGTTGTATTATCTACACTCCTAATTGAGAACCACCCTTTAACCTCTTCTTCTATCACCCTTTCCCCTCCCCACCCCCTATTCCTTACCCCCTTCCTTATTCTTCCCTACATTTTTCATCACCTTCTCCATTTCTTAACTGTCTGTCTGTCTGTCTGTCTGTCTGTTCCCCAACCCTCTTTATACACAACTAGTTCTGTCGCCTCCCTAACACTCCCCCCCCCCCCCACACTGCGTCGTAGCGCCTGGCTCCACCTGTGCCACATGACGCTCACACACACACACACACACACAGGCTTGTCTAATTACCCTAGGGGGGCAGCCACACTGACGCATGGACGCACAACGGTTGCCGACGTGTCATGCGTCAAGGAATAATTACCTTGTCGTATGTGAGTCAACGAGGTAGATGGTGGTGGTGTGATGGGAAGGGAGGGGAGGGGGGGGGGGTGGTAGATAGAGAGAGAAAGAGAGAGAGAAAGAGAGACAGTGAGAGATATATGAAGTTATAGATAGAGATATAGGGGAAAGATGTTTATAGAGAGACAGAACACACAGAAATGAAACAGAGAGAGAGAGAGAGAGAGAGAGAGAGAGAGAGAGAGAGAGAGAGTGAGAGAGAGAGAGAGAGTGTGAGAGAGAGAGAGAGGGAGAGAGCTGTGTCATGAGTAAAGATAATTATAACATGATTGATGCGAGGCTACAAAGACTGGCTGTGTATTTAGGAAAATCATATTCAATATAAGGAAGAAAGACCTTGTTTATTTCTACCTTATTTCTCTCATAGGTAAAACTAATTATACCTTCAAGAATATTTTACCTGTAGTGAAAGTATTGTTAATTAGAGAAAGCTGGTGAAAGGGATTATAAACCTTAGAAAAATAGAACTCTTGATTTACTTTGATAATTAGATTTGTGTTTACTTATAAGAGAATAAAGTGGGGTATGTTTACAAGTGGTGAAAGTGTAAGTCGTAAATGAAAACTGGTGAAAGTGGTGATATACAAATTGGAAGTTTCACCTTACTTAGAAAACCTAATTAGATTTATTTATTTACTTAAAACAACAGAAAATGAAACATCATATTTACTTGTAGTGAAATTAATACCAATAAAAGAAAGGTAGTGAATGTAACCATATACAAAATAAAAGTCGCGTCTTACTTAAAAAAAAATAATATTCACTTATTTACTTACAAGGACAAAAAAAAAAAAGTGGAAATGAAAACGGTGACATACTCGACATAATGATTCCATATGTTATCTTTCAGTACTTCTTATGCATCCACAATTATATCTGTTACTTCTAATTCTTCCTTAAACACTAAGTTACCTTCTACAAGTCTCCCGTGTAGTCCAACGTCTAGTTAGTGACCGTCCTCAGTTTTGTGTTGGATCAATGTCGTGTTCATACTGCGCCCACCCACCTGCCTTGTGTTTAATGTTCAATAATAAACACACCCCTTTGTTTCTCGCTGGCAGCCCTGACACCTTGTACAATATGCGGCTCTCTCTCTTGTCGCAGTCTCTGTTCTTCCACTGTTTATTTACTGTGAGGTTTTCGTCTGTTGCAGTGGACTAAAATGGGCTTAATATTACCTAGATCGGTTTACAGGTGTGCATATAATAATGAGCTGTGTTATTCTGTAAACTCGAATCATATCAAACAGTCTAGTTAC
This sequence comes from Homarus gammarus, assembly GCA_958450375.1. Classification (NCBI taxonomy): domain Eukaryota; kingdom Metazoa; phylum Arthropoda; class Malacostraca; order Decapoda; family Nephropidae; genus Homarus; species Homarus gammarus. The sequence goes on along the minus strand of CAUDMG010000716.1, from coordinate 849,774 downwards.
TCTTCAAAAGGCGTTGGTTAGGTACAATGGTCACAAGATAGAATCCATCACATCGTTTTGCCATTCCTTCCAAAAAACAAGTTTTTATTCTCATTCCGGCATTCACCTATGGACTTCCTCTATTACACACACACCCACACACACTGCAGTACTCTCTTCCCACCTTTTGGTAATTCAACGTCGATCCGTCAGTATTAGAGTCATCAGCCAAATAAGTGGTTAAGTGAGAGTCTGTTCCCTCCACCCACTTCCACCTCTCTCTCTCTCTCTCTCTCTCTCTCTCTCTCTCTTTCTCTCTCTCTCGTTCACCTCCCTAGTTTTATATGGTAGATTGTGCAGTTATCTCTCACTATTTTCCCTATCTCAGTCTCTCTCTCTCCCATTTTCCAGTCATCATGCACTATTGTTTACCCATCCCCATGTTTAATTGTGTCCTATTGTCATACATAATTTCCCCATCACCATACAGTTCTTCCCCCATCATCATACAGATTTCCCCGGTCATTAATCCTCTTTTTTCCCCATCATGACACGTTCTTGCCCCATCATTATATACTTTCATTCCATCATCACAAAGCTCTTTTTATTCTTCAGCGTCACTCACCATCTCCTCTGCACTCTCACATACTCTTCTTTTTGTTTGTGTGTTTTTGTGTGCTGGTGCTTGTGTTTGTGCATCTCAGTTGTTGGGTTTTCTAGCCCTTTAGATGGCCAGGGAGTTTCTATCAGCCTGAATAAAGTGTGGAGCTGCCTTCTAAGGGGTTAATGTGTCTGTATTTAAAATGTCTCCCATGTTCTCATATATTCTCCAGGATATAACGGAAACGGCTGGTCAGAAGGAGCACCCTCACTTTATATACTTCAGGTTGATTGCTGGGATTCCATTATATCTTGTGACATTGTTATTCTACGCCTAATTGATAGCAGCTCCGGGCGGTGAAGGACCCCGTTAGGTAATTTGGACTTCTACGCCACTGTCTCCGTTGAATAGAGAATGGTAGTGCTCTTTCCAGTGCTGAGGGATGATGCCGTTTTGACAGTATATTACTATCAGACCAGCGATGGGGGACAACGCTTTGGTTAAAATAAAAAGCTCGTGAGTCTGGTATCAGTCTGCAAGCTTTGTGGTCCACGTGCTTTCATTGTTCACTGCTTGTTCTTCATCCCAAAAAGTTTGAGCTGAGGAAAAGCATAAGCGTTGGTCTGAGACTGAAGGTTATTTTCCAGTCACTGAAGGCAGTACATTTGTTACAGATGTGTAACTGGACTTCCAGATCAATTTTGATATTTGTTTTTTTCTGGACTGGCTAAGGGTCTCGCTGCAGGTCTTCGTGATGACGGCCTTGAGGGGATCCCATTGGGAACTAACATCCGAGTCGCCAGATGACGGTGTGTTCAGCAGTCTGATGAGCCGATGATCTGTGTCACAGTGGTCTGGGCCACGCATGGCTCTGATGAAGAGGACATTTCGGTGATCTCTTTCTCTGACAATGTTGTAGTCAATGAGATACCAATGTTTGGGTCACGGGTGTTGCAACGAAGCCTTGAACTTGTCGGCTTGCCTAAACAAGGTGATGGTGATAGTGAGGTTGTCTGCAGCACACTTGCTGAGGAGGATTACACTTGTCTACTCCGTTTCCCCCTATGGTTCCCTGCCATAAGTCAGCATCTCTGCCAACTCTGGTATTGAAGTCACCAAGGAGCACAACCTTACCTTCTCTGGGGTTGCAGGTCAACTCTCTATCAAGGTCAGCATAAAAGCCTCCTTGATGTTATCCTGTGCTTCTAGCGTCGGGAATCATGTGCTAATGAAGGAGGTGCGACACAAGTCATTCGGATGGTCTCGGAGCGTCATGAGGCGCTCGTGTGTGTCGATAAGGTCCTAATACTTCATGCAGCTACCATAAGGGATGTGCAGTAGTGTATTGTCAGATGAGAGAGGAGGAGGATGAAGTAGCAGGAAGAGAGAAATAGGAGGATATCTTTAACAATTCCCCAAATTCTAGTCTTGTGCAGAAACTAAGACTCCAATGCGAGACAGCTAAGGACCCCTATAAAGACCCCTGGTAGTCAATGTATCTAAGGCTGAAACAATAACAATAATTCTCCTCGTTTTTCTTTCTCCTTTATTCATAAATTTGAGTCTCCTCGTTCTGTCTCTCGTCTTATCTGTTTCAACATTCACTGTGTTATTAATTCTCGTCCTGTCTTTCTCTTCCTCTCCTTCTTGAGACGTTGACCTTCGTAGCTTGCATGTCTAGTGGTGATCAAGAGCCTTCCTTCCTCCCTCCCTCCCTCCCTCCCTCCCTCCTTCCTTTCTTCACCCTCCCTCCCTCCCTCCCTCCCACTCTCCTTCCCTCCCTCCCTCCCTCCCTCCCTCCCTCCCTCCCTCCCTTCCTCCTTTCTTCACCCTCCCTCCCTCCCTCCCTCCCACTCTCCCTCCCTCCCTCCCTCCCTCCATCCCTCCTTCCCTCCCTCCCTCCATCCCTCCCTCCCTCCCTCCTTCCCTCCTTCCCTCCCTCCCTCCCTCCCTCCCTCCCTCCCTCCATCCCTCCCTCCTTTCTTCACTCTCCCTCAATCCCTCCCTCCTTTCCTCACACTCCCTCCTTTCTTCACCCCCCACCCTCCCTCCTTCACTCCCTTCCTCCCTCCTTTCCTTACCCACCACCTTTCCTACACCCTCCCTCCTTTCCTCACCCTCCATCCCTCCCTCTTTTCCTCACCCACCCTCCCTCCCTCACTCTTCCTCCTTTCCTCACCCTCCCTCCCTCCCTCCCTCCTTTCCTCACCCTCCCTCCCTCCCTTATCATTCCTCACCCTCCCTCTTCTGCTCTACCCTCCCTCTCCTTATCTCTTGTGGTTTCCTGTCCTTCTCACTTCTCTCTGTCACTTCCATTATCACCATTAAAGGTCTAAGGCCGTCCTCTCCCAGGGTGTGTTACAGGGGGTACACTAAGGGGTCGCTCCCTCCCCCTTTACTCTTTCTTAAAGGGGTAAAGAAGACACACTAAGGGTCATTCATCTTTATTCTCTTCCTTCAGGGATCAATACCTCCCCTTTTACTTTTCCCTAAGGGCTAAAGAGAGCAAACTAGAGATCATTCCCACCCCTTTCCTCCTCCATAGGGGGTAAGGGAGACACAGTAGGAGTCACATCCTTCCTCCCTCTCCCTAACCCCCCTTCCTTCCTCCTTCCCTCTCTCCCCCCACCCTTCCTCCCCTCTCCCCCCTCTTACCTCACCACACACACGCCACCTCACTGACTAATTAATTATGGGCCTGTGGTAATGTTATAAGGACAAGGTGGGAAAAGGTGGAGGTAGGCCAGGTGAGGGGAGGGGGTGGGGGGAGGGGAAAGAGGTGAGGAAGAGAGGGAAAAAAGAGGTGTGAGGAAGGGGGGGTGAAGAGGGGGGGGGGGAAGATAGATAAGGGATGAAGGAAGAGAGGAAATGAGAATGGAAGCAGACAGAAAGAGAGAGAAAGAGAGAATCGGTGAAGGTGGAGAAATGAGAGATAAGAAAAGAAGAGAGGAAAAAGAAGAGGAATGAGGGAGATAGGAAAAAGAAGATAGAGGGAAAAAAAGAAGAGAGAGAGAGAGAGAGATGTGGAAGAAAAACGAGAGAAAAACTGAGAAAGAGAAGAACAAGAACAAGAACAAGAAGAACAAAAACAGGAACAAGACAAAGAAGAACAAGACCAAGAACAAGAATAAGAAGAACAAGAATAAGAAGAACAAGACAAAGAAGAATAAGAACAAGAAGACGGAAAATATGTCCAAATACTTCACCACTTCCCACTTCACTAACACCTATGAGTAATCTCCCACCACTTCGTATACAGAGTTCTTCCTCTTCTTTTGTGTATCGTGTTATTGCTGTGTCTTTTTCATCCATTCCTTCTTCCTCCTTCCGTCATTCCATTTTCTAAACACCTTCGTAATCTGTCTTATCTCTCTTCCTATCTTTTTTCCTCATCATTCTCTGCTATTTGTGTTCTTCTCTTATGACCTAAACACTTCCTTTATCATCAGTGTGTTGTTGAGTTTATTCTTCTTTATTCTCTTCTTCCGTGTTTTGTCGTCACCTTTGTTTTGTGGTCGATCTCTTTTTGTCGTTATTTTTTCTATCCTTGTCTCCGTGTGTTTGTGTGTCTGTCTATCTCTCCATCTCCCCTTTCTCTCCTATTGCTCTTTCTCTCACCAGCCATAAATGGAGGCGACTATACAGTACATATTGAAGTACAGTCAAATTGCTAATAAAAGTTCATTAGTTTATCCATCTTTTAAATCATTGTGTTTTGCTGCACTAAATGACTTATTATTTTTATATTAATGAAATTCAAAGTTATAAATAGTTTTTGGAGGAATATATATTTTTGGGGGGGATTTTTTTTTGGGGGGAGCATATTTTGGGGTATAAATTTTACCATGAGTTTGATATAAATTTTAATATCATTCTAACATCATGTAGTGTCAATATCCTCTCATTCATCGCATGATTCCAGTTTCCTCTTGGGACAAAAACACAATCTTAGGATATGTTTTTTGGGGGTTTTGGGGGGGGGGGGGGGTGAGGGGAGGATACGAAGGAAAAATACCTTATAGCTGTGAGTACTATTATAATTATGAGTACACTCTTCTAGTCCATATACAGTATAGGTGAGTACTATTATCATCATCATTTACAGTTTTGAAAGATTACATAATTAGTTATAAGTACACTTGTATTCATGAGGAGAGTACTTTTAGTTATAAGTACACGTAAACCTGTGATTACAAAGACCCACTTGACTAATATATCCTTGGTAATCTGAGGTACTTTAAGATGAGACACTTTATGGCGTCAACAAGTCGTCATGGTGGTCTGACGCTCACTAAGCCAAAGTACATTTTTTATGTTGGTTATTGAGACCAGATTATTTGACACTCCCAGGACTTAGAATTATAGATCAGTGCATAATTGTTAATGGAGTGTTGTTATTACCATTCGCCATTAACACTACTACTACTACTATTATCCAACCACCACCACCACCCTTACCATTACTACCACTACCACTCTCCCACCACTACCAACACTACCCTACCACTACCACCACTATCACTACCACCACTATCACTACCACCAACCACTTCTAATACTACTAATGATAATATTCCATTTTTTTAATCCATCTTAGACAACAAATCTCATTATATTTCACAATACATAACTCTCCCATTTATGACACCACCCTTTAGACGTCGGGATATACAAAGGTTGACTACACCTCTTCGTATACACAGGAGACAAGATTATAATCCAATTTAAAGGTTTCCAATTTGATGGCGAATTCTGACTGCTGGTGTGAGTTCTTACTGTGACTATAATAGCCATCAGCTCAATGGTAATACACCCTATTATTCCCCACAATTTAGCTCGACTCTACCTTCCTTTCCCAGTCATTTCGAGGTAGTTAAACAAGGAGTAAGCCATCGGTAATGAGGGGATCGACCAACCAAGTTTTCCTGGTTCGATGACGTGGACTGGAACACAAGGGGAGGGGTGGTGGGGTGTGGAGGACAATGAGGACAGCCTGGTTGTCTCCCCCCCGCTAGGATAGTTCTCAAAAGCATTACAGTCAAATCAGCGGATAATTAATGAACATTTTCTACACTTATGTCCTAATTACATATGAAAGTGTGGGGGTGCGAAGGTTTGCCTGTTCTGAATGTAAATCGCTGGCAATAAATCATACTGGCGAGTGACAGAGCCTGGAGGGTACATTTATATATGTGTGTGTGTGTGTGTGTGTGTGTGCCAGCCAGTTATTCCATCCTCATACACCTCATACAGAATTGGAGTGACAAACAGACAAAGAGGAAAAGAGTTAGAGGAGGAGGGAGAGGAGCCGTCTATGAATAAATTATGAAGGATAAATGACAGAGAAGAGGATAATAACCACGGGTAAAATTTGTGCCCGACGCTTGTGTCATGTCGACGCCAGTGGGTATACTCGTATACTTCCTGTGTATAACGTGTTCGCTTTAAGTGGCTAGCCTGACACCCCTCACAGGATATACCTTCTCGTTACCCCCCTTTCTCCCTTTAGTTTCTCCCTCCCTTTTCTTCCTTTATATTCCTCCTCTCAGATTATTCCTTTCCTTATCCTTCATTCTGATTTACTTCATCTACCGCCACGAGGTCACGTCAGTAAGATAAGATTCGATTATTTTAGTTAAATTAAAAGTGTTTTTATCACGTCTGAGATTCCAGGTGAATGGCTTGTAGATAGATAGAGAAGAGAGAGAGAGAGAGAGAGAGAGAGAGAGAGAGAGAGAGAGAGAGAGTTACCTCGTCACGACAGTCCGGTAAATCTTTATAATAACACACTGGACTAAACATAAACAGGCAGTGATCTCCACTATGCCAGCTGCTTCTCCTTCACCAGATAATGTCCTCCGATTATCTCTCTCAATTGATTTATCACCTCTTGCTCCTCCTCCTCCTCGTCGTCGTCTCTTGTGAGGGGTCAGAGCCTTGTCGAATATCAAGTCTTAACCTCAACTATTTACCAAGCATCTTTGTTATGTACCTCGAGTATTAAATAGTGGTGCGGTGGTCAAGTGGATTCAACACTCGCCTCTTGTCCTAAAGGTCGTTGGTTCGAACCCATGGCATCGAGATGTAAATGGATACCTAACTTTAAAATTGGGAAGTGAAAGATGTTAGGTGCAGTGTCGGCCATACTGCCTCCTTGTGTTTACATTGGTCCTATTAGGCGTCAGGATTATGGAACCAATTTTGACTTATTTATGTAAAATGTGTAAATATTAGGCCTTCAAATATTATCTTGACGTTGTTTTAAGACGGTGAGTATTTCTTTATAATATATAAGAGTATTATCTGCCCCAGTATTATCCCAAAGTCTAAGTAATAATATGGTGATTAATTAAAAACATGAGTTAATATTCCTTACCCAAATATTATCTTCATATTGCACTTTGATTTAATAAATATTTACATCATAGATTAGTATTACTTCCACAATCATCCTCAATTTGTGGTAAGAAATATATCGATTATATCCAGCATCTTCCACTTACTGGTATTATAAGTTTTTCTTCATATTATATCTAAGTATTTTAATGTTAAACAGTGAGTCATTATGTTAGATAAAGTAGCCAGAGAGAATTGGTTTCCGATAATGTATTGTAAGGCGGAGAGAAGCCGCCAAGTACAGACAGGTGCGAGGGCAGGTGTGTTTGTGTAGTGAATCTTAAGCATAGGTTCTGAAACAAATTAATAATTAACTAAAAGCTAATTCAACAGGTAATTTCTTTCCATTAAATATATTTTAAGAAGAAGTACATTTCCTGGGTTGAACATTTTCTATATACCTGACAAATCAGGGTTCATTAATTCACCTGTTGTGTACATATCTGCCTTCAGTTAAATAGAATTAAACTCCCGAAGTCATGTGATCGCCTGGTTAGTCTCCAGTGCGTAATTCTCCAAATCCTTTTCATTATCTGGTTATTCATGCTGGTGATGTCGTGTGAGGAGATTAGTCAGTTCTCTGTGTTTACCTGTACTGTGTAATTAAGGACAGGTAAGAAAGTTGGAAATATCCCTCAAGAACGGAGAGATAAATTCTTTTAATATTTATCCTTAACCCGCTGAAGATGTATTTATTTTCATGATATAATAATAATAATAATAATAATAATAATAATAATGATAATGATGATAATGATAATAATAACAATAACAGGAGTACCGCGTCAACGTCACAGCGCCTCTTAACGTCTTGTACGCCGTCACGTCCCAAGGGTTGCGGAGTGGGTTACGCCGCCTTCAATGTCTCTCGTTGGTCGCAGTGACTGTTGGTTCGAATCTCTGTTAATAAGTACTTCGGGATAAAAAAAAAACAAAGAAATATAATAACTATCGTGTTTAGTTTAAATTTCGGGTTGTATGATCTAAGGGAAGAAAATACCGAAAAAAATAAGGTAAAAAGAATATGGGTATTTTCCCTTTTTTCCCTTAAACATCCATCATTTTTACCCTACGGCGCTAAAGGTCAGACACACCTCGACGGGAATTTATTCACATACAAGGGATATTTTTCTTAGTTTGCCCAATGACTGTACTGTCGTCTCACCAAGTACTATTCCATCCCCCCCCCCCCCCCCCAGGTCGCCTAAGCTTATAGTAAGTATTGTGAGGTCTAGAAAGCTTAAGATAGATACATAAGTAAGAATAAAATGTTGTCAGCATTAAGACATATATAAAATAGACAGATGTATGAAATTCGTGTCTAGTAGATAACAAAATCTCTATATAACCCGGTTGATATAATTAAATATATGTCATAAAAAACCTTGATATAGTCTAGATAAAAAACTATATATTGTCTATGATAAAAATTAATTATTCCAGATGATATAATTAATACATTTTTATATATAACAAATAATAAAACTTCATATAATTCTGATGATAAATTTAACGTATATGAAAATGATATAAGACTTAACCTATATTAAATAACTGTAATTAAATATGATACAGAATTAACTCACCTCATTACTAACTCTCTTAATTCGGTAAAGGTTAGGTTAGGTCAGGTCAGGTCAGGTCAGGTCAGGTCAGGTCAGGTCAGGTTAGGTTAGGTTAAGTTAGAGACGAATCACCTTTAATATTGTGTTAAAACTTTATTTAACATTAAAGGGGGTAAGACTGAAAACCTAACAGCGTGATATTAATTCCTTCAGTGTACCTGGGTGTTTACCTGGTGGGTACCTGGGTGTTTACACGGTGGGTACCTGGGTGTTTACACGGTGGGTACCTGGGTGTTTACACGGTGGGTACCTGGGTGTTTACACGGTGGGTACCTGGGTATATTGAACACGTGAGCAGTGGGAACAACCGTCAGTGTAAGGTAAAATAAAGCTACTACTTAAACACAGTCACAGACACATATGTAAATACACACGCAAATGCATAAACACATATATAATACAACACAACACGCACACACACACACACACACACACACACACACACACACACACACATACGCGATAGATATAGATTAATAATAATAATAATAATAATAATAATAATAATAATAACGATAATAACGATAATGATAATAATAATAATAACGATAATAATAATAACATACAAACACTAAACTGATCCTATATTGAAGCTGAATGTTAAAATGGTTCCATAAAAGAGAGATTCATTAGAGTGACCTGGTGACCATCGGCACCCTACCAGCCGACTCCTGCACCATGTAACCGAGTTCTCTCTGACAGACTCTCCTTTGACGAGCCTATTTGTACAACTGGCTAGAGACGCTTCCATGCCCAGATGAATGACTCTCTCCTCGTCTAATTGATAGTTGGGGCAAATGTTTACACGATAGTTGAGGCAAATGTTTACACGATAGTTGAGGCAAATGTTTACACGATAGTTGAGGCAAATGTTTACACGATAGTTGAGGCAAATGTTCACACGATAGTTGAGGCAAATGTTTACACGATAGTTGAGGCAAATGTTTACATGATAGTTGAGGCAAATGTTTACACCGGTGACAAGCTACACAACAACTTATACAACTTAAACAGCAACTTACACAACAACTTACACACAACTTACACACGTGGGAGATTATCAGGTATTAGTCAGTCGTCAACCACAGCTCCGGGTATACACAGGAGATGTAGAGTATGTGTTATACTCTGATATGCTGACTTACACTACCTGGTATTACATCATACATGACATATTCTTCGAGCTTCACTTCTAATAGAGATATATATAATACATTTTATTCATTTGCATAGTTAGATAACATTAAGACGATAACACACATCATGGGATATATTCACATATAGGCTTAGAGTGTTACAATTAATATATCAGAGGAAGATATCACAGTATATATCCAATATCCATGCACATATTAGATGCGCTTGCTTGATATCTCCCGTAATATATCAGGTTCATATGGCTGTTATCTTTTAGTGATAACTTGATATGTGATATTAAGTAGAAGAGAGTATTTAAGATAACAGACCAACCATTATATCTATGTATCTCGTGACCTGTATCACTCAGATGTAAGTAACACATTAGACACATATTTGGGGAAGAAAGTTTCGCTACCTATGTGTCATGGTGAGAAAAAATAAAGATATGATAAATTACGATTTTTTTCTTTTGGTATAAGATTAAATGACTATGTTTATCTGTATGTGTAGGCGTGGGCGTGGGTGTGATCATTGTGGGTGTGGGTGGGTGTGAGTGTTGTGGGCGTGAGCATTGTGGGTGCGGGTGGGTGTGAGTAAAGGTGTATAAGTTAGTATATATTTTGTTTATCCGTACATATGTGCATCAAAGATTTTTATTAAATTACTTAACTAGGAAGAAAGAGATTTATGTACCATTGCTACCTACTGTACTCACCTTCACTCTACTTATGGCATTGCCGTAGCTACTTAAACACTGTAAGACCTGAAAAATCCTTATAAACGAGAAGAATTGAACGTAATCTATATTTGACTTATAATACTCTTTCAGAAGTTTACAAATCCTTATTTTATAAAGGACAGTAATTTGAGTATTATAGGAAGTGAAAGCATTATGCATGTTTGCGATACCTATGTCTACTGATGAAAGGTATGTGAAGTTATGAGAGAGAGATGAACTGGGCAAGATTTACTCGTCTTTGTGTCTGAGAAAAATTACTTGATCATTGAGTCTTGCCAGTTAGCATAGAAAGATGTGAAACACTAGAAATAAATATATAAATAACATGGAAACTCTTGAAAGTACTGAAGGTTTAATGCATAGGGACAGGAAGAGAACCCCAGCAGGCGAGATCTCAAAGTAAGATAGGAGATATTATCAACGATGGCAGGAAATGAAATAGCAGTGGTCATGTAATATTACCAGAAGAGGGAATCATCAGGGCCAGAAAGGTAATATCGATTGAACGAGATACAAAAAAAAAAGTAGAAAAAATTATAAATGTATCCAGATAGAGAAATGAAGATAAGATATGGAGAAGTTTGTAGACTGATAGAGGTAGAATGATGAGAAACAAGAACTGCTGTAAAATAAATGTGCTCTGTAACAATCCCCTTCCACAACAATACCCCAGACCTGGTTTACCCCCGTCAACTGCACACAACCTAACATAACCCACCACCACAGCCACTAGGATATTCTTCCCATAGGAGCACTCAACGTCACCTCCTAACTAACGCACACTGCTACTGCCCCATACAGAGGAAACGTGACGATTTCAGCTGTAATTGGTTTAATTTGTATGGTTTTTTGTATCGTTATCTATGTCGTTATCTTGAGTTCCTTTTATCTTACTTGTACCACTTTGCTATTTTTTTTAATTTAATGTAAGATTACAATAAACCGGTCAGTGTTAAGAATACCTATTTTTGGATGATGTTGATAATGTTTATTCTAATTACCATAACAGGATATACTGAACCAAACCTCAGCAGCGACGTGAAATAGAGGCTAGACAGACAAATAGACAGACAGACAGACAGACAGACAGGTAGACAGAGAAATATAATATAATAATGATCAAGAACAGACAGACTTCACAGTAGTTTCCTCATAATATATTTGGCAGATTTTTCTGGTTTATGTGATTACATTTTTTTTTTCTTCTGGTTATTTATGATACGGTTCATAACTCGCTCAGGTGATTGATGACGTTTTGGTCCTTCACTGACTGATGTTATGATGATATTACTGGTGGTGAGGCAGGAATGTTCACCCTTGCTCACTACGTACGATTGGTTTTGTTGTCCTTGTAGCGCAGTAGTAGCGATCCCTGTTCACACGCAGAGATCCAGGGTTCGATTCCCGGACTCGTGAGGTATTGTTTATACATATATATGTACATACAAAAAGAAAAAAAAAGAAGTTTATGCTTAAATTTACTCGTGTGTATGTGTGTAGAAATAGTTGAATGTGTAAATGCTTGTGTAAATGAAATGACACATATGCATACGTGAATAATGGTGTAAATATGTATGAGTAAATATACGTGTAAATACGATTGTGTATGTTTGTGTGTACATATGTGTGTTTGTGTCCATAAACAGCCACACCTCCCAGTCTGGGCTACATAAATACAACCCTTCGTCACCTCAATATGATCCCCGCGCCTTTGTTCTCTCCCTCTTACCTTTACCTCCTTCCCTTCTTTACTCCCTTCTTCCTTCCTTCACCTCCTCTTCCCTCCTTTACTCCTTTCTTCCTTCCTTCACTCCTTTCTTCCTCCCTTCAATCCCTTCTTCCCTCCTTCACTCTCTTCTTCCTTCCTTCACCTCCTTCTTCCCTCCTTCACTCCTTTCTTCCTTCCTTCACTCCTTTCTTCCTTCCTTCAATCCCTTCTTCCCTCCTTCACTCTCTTCTTCCTTCCTTCACTCCTTTCTTCCCTCCTTCACTCCTTTCTTCCTTCCTTCACTCCTTTCTTCCTCCCTTCAATCCCTTCTTCCCTCCTTCACTCTCTTCTTCCTTCCTTCACTTCTTTCTTCCCGCCTCCACTCCCTTCTTCCCTCCATCAGTCCCTTCTTCCTCCCTTCACTCCCTTCTTCCCCCCTTCCTTCCCCCTTCACTCTCTTCTTCCCCCCCTTCACTCCCTTCTTCCCTCCATCAGTCCCTTCTTCCTCCCTTCACTCCCTTCTTCCCCCCTTCCTTCCCCCTTCAATCCCTTCTTCCCTCCTTCACTCTCTTCTTCCCCCCCTTCACTCCCTTCTTCCTCCATCATCCTCCTATCAATACTACAGAGACTTCGTTCTTCGCTGTCATTTCTCGCCTACCACGCTGGCCACCTCGAGGTCTTGCCTGCTTCCTTTGGGTGTGTCCCACGATTACATGGCGTGAGTTGACGACACACGAAACTGTTGCTACGACCACTGCCCGATGTACTGTGAGGGAGAGAGATGAAATGGTATACACACGGTAAAAAAGAATGAAGTATCTATCTATACTTTGTCTGAAACTCTATGACACCACAGACGAAGGCGAGATAACATAAGATATCACTTTATTTTTACCTTTGGTTGGATATGTGTAGAATAGGATAAGGATAGGGTATTATATGGTCTATTTTATCCATATCTTATAACCAGGATCTATACTATCCATTCATTATTATTTCAATATCGCTTCTATATGTTATCCTTTCCTTCTATCCCAACCACTTGCTATCCCATCCACGCCTTATCCTATCCTTATCCTCTGGTACACATATCCAATTAAAGGGACAGTACATATAAGCCATCGACGAAAGCAAATAGCCTTAATATAGTCACGCCTACTCCTTAATTACCTCCCACTCAGGTGTTCTGGCAGGTAAGTCAAATTCTCATTGTAATAACACTCTTAAATCCATGAAGACAACATCACACCTGTACTCTTTGTGTGTGTGTGTGTGTGTGTGTGTGTGTGCCTGTGCATGTGCGTGTGTGTGTGTGTGTGTGTGTGTGTGTGTGTGTGTGTGTGTGTGTGTTTTTGTCTGTCTATCTGTCAAGTTGATAATAACGGTATAACGTCCCCCTTCCCCCGATACCTGTTCTTAATGCCACGCAATACATATGCAAATTAGTACATGGACTGAGGAGAATTTTATGTTACGGCGGGGATTCAGGTAAAACGATATTAAATAATTAAGCAATCAGGCGTCCTCCACAATCCGGCCTTTATTTCTGTCATTGGTCTGGATAATTTCTATGATTTTCAGTGGGTGATCCTCCTGATGGCTGGCCGGATTACTGAGGCTCGTGGATAGTGAGTGTAATCGGGTAAGTGTGGACACGCTCAGTCGGTAATGTACTTATGTTGACCAGACTGCAACGACGGACTAAACCAACAGATGGGTTTAACTATATTGTGTGTTTTAAGACTGTGTGTGCGTGTGTGTGTGTGTATTTGCTGATTTAATTGTACACATACACGAGCCACATATCCACATAGGTAATTAACATATCTAACAAATTATTTATACGACTTTAACATGCATAAAAAAACACACACACATAAACTCTGTATATCAATAAAGCAATCATAATACACGAATCATACACAAGACATAATGCAGGCATAACCGGATAAATATACAGACTCACAGGCACTTTAATTCAGGTGAGCTTCAGGTAAAAACACAGGTATGATCACTCTTATTGTTACACTTGTACGAACACGTAAATAATCATGCTCAGGTGAATTGGTATTTTTCATTAAAGTCCTACAAAGTGTGTGTGTGTGTGTGTGTGTGTGAGAGGGAGGGTATTGAAGGAGTGGAGTGTGTTGGTGTGATGGTGGTGGTGGGTGGAATAGGGGAGGATGGTGGTGGTATTGGATGGAACGGGGGAGAATGGTATGAGAATAAATGGAACAGAGGAAGGAAGAGTTGATGGTGATAGTGTTGGATTAAACGTCCTCATTACAGGCTTCCTATCCACCACTGTAACACTTACTATAACTACCGTGAAAGGAAGGGAAGGCAGGGAGGGGGGAGGGTGAGAGGAAGGAAAGGGAGGGAAGGAGGAGAGGGGGGAGGGTGAGAGGAAGGAAAGGGAGGGAAGGAGGAGAGGGGGGAGGGTGAGAGGAAGGAAAGGAAGGGAAGGAGGAGAGGGGGGAGGGTGAGAGGAAGGAAAGGGAGGGAAGGAGGAGAGGGGGGAGGGTGAGAGGAAGGAAAGGGAGGGAAGGAGGAGAGGGGGGGAGGGTGAGAGGAAGGAAAGGGAGGGAAGGCAGGGAGGGGGGTAGCGTATTGCGTGCATATGGTCACTGTTGCGTTAGCGCTTAATTTTGCTATTCTCTCTCTCTCTCACACACACACACACTCACATGCTAGTGGCTATCACCGGGGTTTCATTGTTGTGGCTGGTTGTTCCTCGCCCTGACGCCTGCCTGCCTCGGTCACACACACACACACACACACACAGTTATTTCTTCACATTCACTTTACGATACAAATTAATTCACCAAAGTTCACTTAACATTATTAAGCTAAGGATTTACCCCCACTTAGTTTACATACATACATACATACATACATACATACACTTAAGATCAACTCACTCGACTAGACGCACTTTACTATACACTTACTCTACACACACTACACTCAGTTATACACCTACACGTAACTAATAATTATCAATCATTCGTCTACACTTACTTAACAACAAGTCATTCATCGAAACTCTCTTCATTACACTTATTATTCATCTCCATATACTTTACTACACTTATTATTCATTTATATATACTTTACTACACCTACTTATTCATCTACTTTACTACGCCTAATTATTAATTTACATTCACTTAGATATACTTTACGGGCTTGTTACTCCTACATATTCACTTACTTATACTTTACGAAGTCTAATTACTCATTCATACTCACTTATTATACTTTACACTCACATGATACACATCTAATAATACACGAGTACAAGCGCTGTATTCCACCCATTCACCTGAGTACAAATTAAAGTACTTCCTCTAATCTTACTTCTACTGTCACTGTAATGTTGAGTACAGTGACTGTAGGCATCTCTCTCTCTCTCTCTCTCTCTCTCTCTCTCTCTCTCTCTCTCTCTCTCTCTCTCTCCGTCTTTATGTCTATATTTGTTTGTCTGTCTTCTTTTGTCTATGTCTTCGCGTCTGTCTGTTTCTCTCGCACTCTATCTCTCTCCCTCAAACTCCTCACCCCTCCTCTCTTCCTCTCTCTTTCACTCTCCTCACCACACCGTTCTTTACCTCATCCCGTTCTCTCTCTTTTTTCTCTCTCTCATCCCTCCTTACTTCGTACCTACCTCCCTCGTTCACTCATCTCTCCTCCTCTCCCAAACCACCACCACCACCCTCCCTCTCTTCCCCCCCCCCTCTCTCTCTCTCTCTCTCTCTCTCTCTCTCTCTCTCTCTCTCTCTCTCTCTCTCTCTCTCTACTCTCTTCTCTCTCTCTCTCTCTCTCTCTCTCTCTCTCTCTCTCTCTCTCTCTCAACAGACCCACGGTGAGACGGTAGCCATCCTCTCGTCTGGCAGTAATACCAGGACCTCGGCTTCACTATTCCTTAAGTTTCCAAGTTGAAATTTCTGGGTGGGAGAGATTGTCGGAGGTGGGTGCGGGAGTTTAACATGACTGATGATACATTTGCATGCAGGGGAACAGCCCGGACTGGCCAGATTATAAGCATTTGCTTGTCGTTACAGACCAGAGAGTCTCCCCGTTCACTCCACACCACAACCAGGTTCTAATGCGCTCGTTCCTCCATTCTGGTTTGTTATTTTTTTATTATTATTAAAGTGAATGACTTTTAGGGTGTTTGGTTTGTTTGATTTCAGTGTTTTTTTGTTGGTGTTGTTGGTGTGTATGGATGTTTGTGAAGGGTAATTAGTGTCTTTCAGGAGCTTCCACGTTGGCTACGGTGTTCTGTGTGTACTGCAGGGTCTTTCAGCACCGTTCTTTTAGTCTTAATGGACATTTAAGTAACATCTTTCCCTCCTCTTTCTCTTCGTGTGTTAATGAGTCACAAGGAATTATTTTAAAGTACTCCTAAGCTGTGTTAGTTCAGTCTTATAATATCTTTTTTTTTCTCAATTATTTAATATTTCTCTTGGAATAATTAATTTGATGAGATGTTTACGTAAGAATTTTTACCCATTTTCTGAGTCCAACATAAGATCCATTTTCTTTCAAAACAACATGAGGCCAATTCACTCCTCTGTTGCCATAATCTTTCTTCACTTGTCATTGCCACGTCTTATGGCCTTTCCTGGAACACAATTTGACCTTCATCGCTCATATATTTTACCCAGTGATTTGAACGCACTTTATAACACCTGACCTTGAAGTCTGATAAGCCGAGTACGCAGATAGTCTTTTTTATTGCCTATAATATACAGTCAGGTTAAGTTATGGGTCTGAGGTGGATAAGAAGAATTGTTTTGTTAACTTCTGTGAGACGAGGAGGGTGGGGGATAGGATCTTCAGCTCTATGAAATACAGACAGACACTGCACTCTTAAGCTCACACGGGGTAAAGAACTTTTTCATTCACTCTAACACGGATTTAACATTGATCAAAGTTATAGTCTATCTCCAAACCATAGAAACTAGATATATTACCCTAAGAAGATTACATTACGCCTATAGCTATATATATTAAATACACGAGCTGACTAGACACATTTAAGCAAACTGGAGATGTCTCGAGCATTTGGGAATTTTCACATACTTAAATATATTTATTGTTCATATAAGTCACAAGGAATTCGTAAATGATGATTGTAGGGTAACACCTAATGGGTCACTCAGGAAGTTAAAGTGTGTGAATAAACTAGACACTTTCCTCTAAAAATATTCAAAAGAGGATAAAAACAAAACACAAAAAACAACATTATTATTATGGGGAAGGAAGCTGATGTTAACCTTGAATCACGAACATAGTCACACATTACAAAATATATGAATCGACCACCAAAGCTGTCTGGGAAGTTTCAGGATCTCTGTAAAGTGTTCGTGTTATTTCCGTCATTTTGTATAAATAACATAAGTGGTTGTCTTAAAGGTGCAATCAGGTAAAGTCTATACTAAGACTTAACTAAAATTTCTCGATTCTTCTTTTAACTTCTCAAGAAATTTAATACATCAAAAGTACAAGGTATCATTGAACCAGACAGAAGTACAAGGTATCACTAGGAAAGACAAGAGAACTAGGTATCACTGGACCAGACACAATTAAACAGAGTACAAAAAAAAACCCCTAAATTTATGAATGGAAAGGTAAATCAAATCGAAAGATGCATCACCTAACCTTTAACTCTCAAACTGGAAAAATTCACATCGGCGAGGAAATTCATCATAATGAAATTGAGAGATGGGTGATGGCTGCCCCACCTCAAGAGAAAAACGAGGTGTTCACTGTTCTCGCACGGGTGACTGCGGTGTGACGCTCACGTTCAGCAGCCGACCCTCAAACACGGTGCAGTATTGTCACGAATGAAATATTAGCAGCTCCGTGGCCATTGTTTCCCACTGATGCTTCAATTCTGTGAGAAAGAGTAAGCTGGGAGGAGTGGAAAGAGTTAATAGTTTGATCAGAAGACCACAGCATGACAACCGACATAAATGGCTACATGTTCCTTGTTCTATTCCCCCGAGAAGTATGTATACAGGATATTCTCATAGTGTTTATGTTGGGAATAGTTTAAAATGTGGTCAATATTCTCTGGACACATTAGCAGCATCTGGCATCCTCTACTGGAGAGTCTTGTGGGTTAAGACAGCACAGAAATTTTACCATCCATTTACTCGGATATCTTGCCTGTATGCTATAGTGTTTTTTCTTTGTTGTCATTGTGTTGTGATTTATTTAAAAAAAAATAGCCTTCACCAGCAATAAATCAATCACACATATGACCTACAAGTACATGCTGGATATTGCCAAGGAGTTGAATGACTTTTGAGAGCAATTTTCATGTTTTCTTCACCTAACTTCTTATGTAAACACGAAGACAATTCGCCTGAGAGGAGACCAAGTGATAAACTCCATATCACAGACTAAACAGATGTGCTCTCGGATCTCTATAACGAATGTTGAGACTTGAGTATACTGAACCTGGTATTACCTACCCTCGTGAAGGTGAAGAAAAAGAGAGGTGGGGGGTGGAGACATTCGTTACGACTTGATAGAACGTGGTTGATAATTAAGATAACTCATTCACTGGTAAGCATCTTCCATTACACCAAGAGGAAGCAGAAATAAGAAGGTCGTGGAGGCTGCCAAGCGTAGCGTCTCGAACATTACCGTCGATTATCTTGACTTAAATGTTATGATTCGCGTATTAAGCAGTCGTCCATTTTTTCTGCTAAACACTACCCTCGGTGCAGGCGGCGAGGATCGTAATCACAACACTCAAATCACCGCAGCAATGTTATTTTTCTAGGTTCACGAAGAGCTGAAAACCAGATGCTTTGAATCTGGTTACAAATAACCTTGAATTTAAGACGGCAATTGGACGGGGCGAGGAGGTGGGAGGTAATTGCTGGCGTTCAGGACCCAGCGACTAGGTAAAACGATGGAGGATTCTAATTTTGAGAAACACATCAACATATAAATTGATACTCAAATAAAAACTATTTAATTCTTTTGAATCCATGAGATGACCCGTCAGATGAAGCCGCAAAAACGTAAAGAAAAAAGATTTCTCACATCCCGTCAATCTCTTACTAAGCACAGCTAGTCACGCACGATGCTTCCTGAGGGAGAGAGAGAAGCTGGTTGAGTCAACGAGGTTCCCACCAACACATTCATTCTCTTGTACTTATTATCACGAGAGTGTGTTGGCTGATGACACGCACTCTTCACCACCATGATACTCACACATCCAGGATCTATCACGTTACCATGATGGTTTATGATATTGTTTTGAACAGCTTTACACAAAATAAATAACTATTACGTTATTGTGATACCTCGTAACATATTCTGGAGATTAGTGTTACACATACTCGGAAGCTATCGTGTTACTCTGCTGCCATGTAACATTTTCTAGAACTTCCCCCTTTGTATTGTATCTTCAACACAACACAACACAACAAAAAGACCTGTTATGTTGATGAGTTCCTTTACGACATTGTTTCGAACACAGTATAAACGAGACTCAAGAACTACAGTAAAGAAGAGCAAAATATTATACCTGTGTCGCCCAGTACTGTACGAGGCTTATGCTTGACTCATGACGTGTATTGAGGTGACGACTCTACCATACACGTCTTCTTTCGTCACTTTATAAACTCTTCTTCATGTTCCTCTTCTTCATCCTACTCATACTACTTCTATTCTTCCTCCTCCTCTTCTTCTTCTTCTTCCTCCTATGCCTTCTCCTCCTCCTCCTACTACTACTTTTCCTCTCCTTCCTCCTCCTTTTCTTTCCTCCTCCTTTTCCTTCCGTCCCATCCCCTTCCTCCCTTCCCATCCCCTTCCTCCTCTTCCTCCTTCTCCTCCTCCTCCTCCTCCTCCTCCTCCTCCTCCTCCTCCTCCTCCTTCTCCTCCTCATCCATCTTCTTCCTTCTCCTCTAACCACCCAACCTAGTCATCAGTGATCCGACTTCATTGAAACTTCAGCCAATCGTAAACACAAAACAACATCTACTTTTCTAAGTTAACTGATCTGTCGAAGTTGATGCTTAACTTATTATAACTTAAGATAACAGGATTGTCTTTGTGTGGACCAGTCGTTCAAGTTTGACTAAATCTAACCTAACCTAACCTAACCTAACCACCAAAAATCAATCTTTAGCGTAACCATAAGAGAAAAAATTCATCGTGTGTGTAAATATTCAACCAAAAACACATAAAACTGAAGAAAGTAAAGAAAAATAACCTTGGAAATAAAAAAAGAACGGAAAAAAAGGCAAAAAAACAGCAAAAAACGGAAAACAAACGGGAAAAAAACAGACAATAGTTCTTCTTACGTCTAGCCAGCACGAGCCGCCCCATAAATACTTGGTGTGTCCGTAACTCAGGTCGATCCTCCTGTTGATGGTATCGCCTCGTAAATAAAATTAAAACGAATGGCCAAAGTCCACAGCATCACGAACCTGGATCAAGGACCATAACTCCCCACAGCTCCAGAAACCATGTAAGGAAATACACACACCGACACACACACACACACACACACACACACACACACACACACACACACACACACGAGCCGCACTTCCGACCTAGGCAGTGGTGGGCGTCTCCTTAACCCAATTGTGATATGTGGCCCAGGTATTCAAGGCAGTTTTTCTCCCTTTTTCTTTGTTTTCAAGTGGAATGTGTTTTTGTTGGCTGTTTTTTCTTCTTGTTTTCCTTTTATTTTCATTATGTGGTCATTGTTTTATGTTTTTTTTTTTAATTAGTTTTTTTATATTTATATTTATTATTATTATTATTATTATTATTATTATTATTATTATTATTATTATTATTAGCGTTATTGTTATTATTATTAGTAGTAGTTCACGTTAGGTTAGGTTAGGTTTTTTGTAAATAATGACTTACCAAAAAGGCTTACAATATAGAGACAATCTTTATAGTTTTCATGAATACGTAATTAACGAAGGAATAATAAGAGTTATAGAATTTGTCATGAAAATTAAAATTAAACATAACTCTTTATTGAGTGATATAGTGTAACGAGTATTATAATTTATAAGTGAAAATAACAACTCAATGTAATCTATAAGTGAAATGTGTAAAGTAATCGGAAGTCACTTATAAATGAGAGTAATACGTGCATAAGTAATTCAATAATAAGTGTGAATGATAACTGAAAGTGTCAATCAAACGTGTAACATTTACTTATGAAAAATATTAATACACGTGAAACAAAGGAAGAAGAAGAAGAAGAAAAAGAACAAAGAGGATAAATACGATAAGAGAGAATAAAAGATAAAGCTGTATATAATGGATTAGTAAGAGATTAAGAAATAAAGTAAATATATTTGGACTTGGTGTCAAAGGAATATGATGAAAGGTACCAAAGGAGAGAAGATTTGAAGGACAGGTGTTGATAGTGATACCAGAAGGGCGAATTTACATTGGATGGCTGGTATGGTATTGTCGTCAGTGATACCAGAAGGGCGAATTTATCTTGAAGCGTTTGAGTGGTATTTTCGTCAGTGATACCAGAAGGGCGAGTTCACCTTGGATGGCTGGTAAGGTATTGTCGTCAGTGATACCAGAAGGGCGAATTTACCTTGGATGGCGGGCGTGTTTTAGGTTGAAGTGATACCAGAGCGGCGCACATCCATCCCGCTCTGATGTAGTGTTCTCCCAACCACTAATAAAGGCCTTTCGCTCGATGATTACAATGGAAATCTGATTAATTGTGCCGAACCCTACCAACCGCTGCTCAGGCGTAGCCAATAACGATAAGGTGCAGGGAATCCGAACGTATCCTGACCTCACGAACGCCTTCAAATGTCTTGCTAACGATGACTAAATACGTCTTGTAATCCGAAGGTAACCAGTCCTCACGAACGCCTTCAAATACCTTTCTACTAATAGTCTGCCACAGGAAGCTACAATTATACTGATTATCTTACCTACGTTATATAACTCTCATTAACACAAGATCCAGGATAGCATTAGGATAAAAAATAACAATAAACTCTTAACCTGAAAAATAACTTAAGGTTTAGATAACTTTATGAAACCACAATAAATTCTTCAACACAATAAACATGTGACGTCGACGTATATGGTATTTTTGGCTCCGTTTAGTCAACTCGATGTTTCCTTCTACTGACGCAGCTGATGGATGTTCTTTTTAGGCAAGAGAGGAGACACAAGAGACGTTAACCCATAGGAAGATTTGGAAATACGGAATTTAGAGGTTAAAGGGGTTAAGATCCTGTTGTATTCTTGCCCTTATCTTATACATTCTTGCCCTATACCTCATATAATACATTCTTGCCCTATAACCCATCCATTATATGACACGTGCCACACCTTGTACCACAGCATGATTTAACAGATAAAACGGCTACCAATAAAAAAATCCCAAAGGAATCCCCAATCTAACCTTAACCTGACATTAACCTGACCTTAACATAACCGAAACATCAGAATTCGTAGCAAATCCTAATAACTCTACAAGTAATGGGATCCAATCTATTAGGTCACAATCTAAATGGGTTCCAAAGCCAATGGTTAGGATAAGATTACCGCTTATTAGGATTGAGAGCCTATGTGACCCGCAACTTTACCAACTCAACTCTCAGGAGCGGGTGGAATGAAAACACAATTACGGTGGAATGGATCTTCTGTACCCCACAAATTATCAACTGTGTCATAACTAGCGATGGTCTCAGCTGTGCCATAACTGGCGATGGTCTCAGCTGTGTCATAACTAGCGATGGTTTCAGCTGTGTCATAACTAGCGATGGTTTCAGTTGTGCCATAACTAGCGATGGTCTCAGTTGTGTCATAACTAGCAGAGAGAGAGAGAGAGGTCTTTGGCTACACCTGATTGACCTCACAGCTATACCTCTCTCTTACACCTTACTTATATTTGTCTATGTGTATTTCTGTGCTTCAATAGCTGAGATTCTTGAAGCACGTAACCAAAACTATTAACACTTAAGCAAGGCGGTTAATACCTTAGATATTAATTTAAACCAATAACACCAAAAGATTAAGGAGACTGTTAATTAACCATAGATAATAACAGTTAAATATAAAAGATAACGATAAATACCTTAGATTGACAGTTTATGAATAAGGAAGGTGTTAAATACCTGTGATTGATTTTAGAGTTTCTTAATTACAGGTGAGTTTCAGGTGTTCTGTTATACTAATTGTTCTATTTCCTCTTCGTGTTGGATTTCTCTTTTAATTTATTGTTCTTCTTCCTTATTACCTTCCTTTTCTTCTCTTTCTACTTCCTCTTATTCATATTTTTTGTTGAAGATTTTAAGAAAGTAATATATGGCAATTCATATGCTCGATATAATTATTAGGTTAGGTTAGGTTAGGTTACATTTCTGGCTCTTATTTACTCCCGGGAGCAGTCAGTATAGGAGTAAGCATCATCTTATACACTACGATGCCTTCACGTAACCTAACCTAACCTAACCATAAAAACTTAAGAGTAATACCAATAAAACATCACTGATCTTATCCACCAATTACCTGTAAGATCCACACACACACACACACACACACACACACACACACACACACACACCAAAAAAAATTATCTCTATAAAATTGTACGATAAACTCACTTTCACAAAACATTTCACTAATATCATCCGGCAGTTTGCTGAAGATTACCTATGATGATAATACACATCAAGAAATATAAGACAGTAATGAATAGTTAAGATAAAGCATAAGCAATATATATTTTTTCACACGACTGACACAGGTGGGAGGCCGTGACGAGAATAACAGGTAAAGGGTTTGGGGACTGATTGCTGACGTGTGAGTTTTTTACCTGTGAGTTGTAATCCAGGTGGATGAGGTGTGGGAGAAGGAGGGTCTTGCCACGCGTATCAATTATCACTTCATGAAATCTATTTGAAACACGTAGGGTCATGGCGTTTATATGTCAACCAGAAAATTAGTGGTATTATGAGAGTTGTGTTTTAATGTTAGGTTAGGTTAAGTTAGGCACATTTGTTAAAAGAGTTACAACGATAGAAAGTCCCTCCTTGTATTAGTTTACTTTTACGGTATTGTACAACGTCTACCATAATGGTTCAGAGTAAATCAAAAGTTTTATCGTCAGTGTAGTTTATGACTCTTCCTATAGCACTGTATACACTGTAGCCACCACACGTGTACATCCTAAGAAAGAAGTACTGTATCTTCCCAGCTGAGGCCGAAGAATATTGACATCTGCCGGATTATATTCGAAGCATAACAGTGACTACATCTGGTTCAATTGCTCCTACATCTGACTCGAATGGTGGATCAAATAGCGGACTTACTGTATACATTGATTATTACACTCAATAGGTATAACTGTCTTGCCATAGACGATCATAAGTTCCAGATAAAAACAATTAACTCTAAAGTTACTCGAAACAACAGTAAAGACTTAAACTATACAGATGACAGGAAAATAAATACCAGTAATAAGTATAAGTAATAATTAACGAAATAAACTCTTAAACTAAATACAGCACATTCGTATTTGTATTATCATCTTGACTGAATTATATGTTACAAAGACACTTCTGAGTTTTGAGTTTTTTAAATATTCTCTTTGATAATATTTACTTATTCTAACGTAAGTGTCACCAAATAAATGGCTTCAAGAATACAAAATAAACACAAATAAAAATGGATGTCTCAATTTATTCACGATGTATTCACCAAAACTCAGGAAGATAGTTGTTTCGTACACACACACACACACACACACACACACACACTACAGTACCTACCACTTCCTATTTACATTAAAATTTCTTCTGAAGGAAATTACACTCAAGGGGTAAATTACTAGTTTGTAAAATTACTCGTACTCCCCAAAATTACTTACTTGTTTTATGTTATTTAACTTGTCGGAAAATTACTGCTCTGTCAACCAATCAGAGTTGCGTATCCTCTAATTACACACAGCAAGATAACTAACAACATTACATAACGAGAATGTCATAGTGTTGTGTTATGAATCATAGTAACGTTAAGGTCTTTGCTTAACACTTACTGGAATATATCAATTTGTGTTTAAAATTATTATATACTTATTTATATACAAAGAAATTTATTATAATATTTTCATTTATTTTATATCCAAATGTTATATAAAAAATTATGGAGTGACTATGTTTAAATTCTATGCTAAATGAATACATAATAACTGATAATATAACATAAATAAAATATAACTATTTCATCTTCTCCAATACCTAAGTTTATGAATATATTTTCTAGATTCTCAAAACACTTCACTACCCACATATGTTCGCCAGGGAGGTCAATAACATCGCCAGTAACAGACTAGCTCAAGGTGTTCCACAGATGTTCCAATGAACGGCTGACAATAACATACATTACGCCAGAACATGATTACAATTTCGACAATAAATACAAGTGGTTTACTGCCCCCCCTCCCCCCCCCCCCCACTCACTCAACCACACACACACACCACAAAATATTTATCCCGGAAAATCCAAAACGACAATCGATATAATTTGGAGCAGAGTTGATCACCAAAACGTGTAAGGTGTGATGTAACGAGACCGGCATTGACAGGAAGGAAACAAACAAAAACATACAAACAAACAAACACACAAAAACAAATAGTTGAAGTTCGAGAGAGATAAGAGAGATAAAACTAGTGTGTGTGTGTGTGTGTGTGTGTGGTGTGTGTGTGTGTGTGTGTGTGTGTGTGTGTGTGTGTGTGTATGTGTGTGGTGTGTGTGGTGTGTGTGTGTGTGTGTGTGCGTGTATGTGTGTGTGTGTGTGTGTGTGTGTCCCTGGTGGAAGTTGCTGACCTATAAAACTCACTCGTGTCATTCATTATTGCGAGGTTTAAGAATGTCACATAGAAGTTATTGCTCTTAGTGTATATCCCTCTCCCAGGAAAGACATTTATCAGTCAGGTCAGGAGAGGCGGATAACGGTGGGCCAAAACGCAACCCCCAAAAACGTAGAAGAATAAAGAGATAACAATTAACAATCAATACCGACAAGAAATGGTACTGTCATAACAACAACAAAAACAATGATTAGAATTATATCGGGAATAACAGTAACAAAAACAGCAAGAAATAAAAACAGTAATGATAACAACACGCTTAACAACAACAACACTAACCATAATAACAACTATTTCAACAATAACAGTAATAACTATAACAACCACCACTCAAAACACTAACAACACAATTTATAATAGTAATTACAACAACCATAACCACAACATCGTCAATAACAACAACCCCCTCCCCCCCTCACCAATCCAGAATAAAACTCACCCTCGCCCCTCCTGACCTTTGAGATAATTGAATTAATGAGAGTAAACCGTGTTGACTTCTGGTGACACACACACACACACACACACACACACACAGTAATGCCTTAGTGACTCTGTGGAGCTTTCTGAGTTATCTTTAAATAGTATTGGGGACCATTGGTACTGGGGACCATTGGTACTGGGGGGCATTAGTACTGGGGACCATTGGTACTGGGGACCATTGGTACTGGGGACCATTAGTACTGGGGGGCATTAGTACTGGGGACCATTAGTACTGGGGACCATTGGTACTGGGGGCATTAGTACTGGGGACCATTGTTACTGGGGAACATTGGTACTGGGGGCCATTAGTACTGGGGACCATTAGTACTGGGGACCATAAGTACTGGGGACCATTAGTACTGGGGACCATTGGTACTGGGGACCATTAGTACTGGGGACCATTGGTACTGGGGACCATTAGTACTGGGGACCATTAGTACTGGGAACCATTAATACTGGGAACCATTAGTACTGGGAACCATTAGTACTGGGACCATTAGTACTGGAGACCATTAATACTGGGGACCATTAGTACTGGGAACCATTGATACTGGGAACCATTAATACTGGGGACCATTAATACTGGGAACCATTAGTACTGGGACCATTAATACTGGGGACCATTAGTACTGGGAACCATTAGTACTGGGAACCATTAATACTGGGGACCATTACTACTGGGGACCATTACTACTGGGGACCATTAGTACTGGGAACCATTAATACTGGGAACCATTAGTACTGGGACCATTAGTACTGGAGACCATTAATACTGGGGACCATTAGTACTGGGAACCATTGATACTGGGAACCATTAATACTGGGGACCATTAATACTGGGAACCATTAATACTGGGAACCATTAATACTGGGAACCATTAGTACTGGGAACCATTAATACTGGGGACCATTAGTACTGGGAACCATTATTACTGGGAACCATTAGTACTGGGAACCATTAATACTGGGGACCATTGATACTGGGAACCATTAATACTGGGGACCATTAGTACTGGGAACCATTAGTACTGGGAACCATTAATACTGGGGACCATTACTACTGGGGACCATTAGTACTGGGAACCATTAATACTGGGAACCATTAGTACTGGGAACCATTAATACTGGGGACCATTAGTACTGGGAACCATTAATACTGGGGACCATTTGACCATTTAACCCAACATTTTGCAGAAAAATTGTCTCTACAGCGTAGCTTAGCTTAGCTTAGGTTAGGTTAGGTTAGGTTAGGAAAGCATATACGTAAGTTATGCCAGATTAGGTTGAAATAAGGATGAATTAAGGTTAAGTGGGGAATACTGTAGTTTTAACAGCGTCTATCTAAGAACCACCGCGACAATAACAGGCATTAGGAGAAAGCATAATGGACTAACATGACCACTGTACATCACGGCTCGTCTGTCACACACACACACACACACACACACAAGACATAGTGCACTGTTGTGGCGGCTACTGCTATAATTACAATTTGTTATGCGACTTCCATTTTGGCCATCAAGTCACGGTTGGTGGGGCAGGGAGTAATAATGGTAATAATAGTTAAGTGTGGACTGGCTGGCTGGCTGGCAGGATGGTCACACCCACGCCAGGTAACGCTGCTCATACTAGGTACGATAAGGTGTGTTATGGGTCAGCGGTGGAGACGAGGTGGTGTATTATGTATGTGTTTAGATATATATTTACATTTATTTATGTATTCGTAACTATATAACATTAATATATTTTTTTATTAAAGTTAAGAAGATAAATTTTATGTATTATGTATTTTTATATCATCCATTGTTTATATATACCTGTATTGTCTATGTATATTATATATCTACATTATTTATATACATGATATATATTTAAACTCTTATATGTCGATTATACTGAATATCTATCTATCTCTGTCTGTCTGTCTATCTATCTGTCTGTCTATCTGTCTGTCTATCTGTCTGTCTTTCTGTCTGTACACGCATGAGTATGTGATTATGTCTCGTGTATTGAAGGAATTAAAGAAGTAATTGATGGTTGAAGCGTAGGTGGAAAGGATTAGGTTAGGTTAGGTTAGGTTAGGTTAGGGGTTCCAAGTTAAAGATGTCCACTGTTTATTATTATCCCCACATGTCCAAGTGTCCCACGAATACATGTCCCTCTCTCAGTCTATGTCTGTACTGTGTCCGTATGTCCCCGTGTCCCTTTGTTTAAGATGCTCTCATAGATAAGTCAGTCTTTGTGTTTTTCCTTCCCATTTTCTTGTTTATATTTTCCTTGTGGTATTTAGACACACTCGGTCACATGTCCACGTAATGTCCATGTCCAGATATCCTTATGTCCACTTACGCTTCATATTCAGTTATCCACATTTCCACCTATTACCAATGTCCATATATACAGCATATCCACTTCTGGTCTATATCAATATAAATCCATGTCCAATTACGGCCCACATCAAGTTATCCACAAGTCCATTTACGATCCATGCATTTATCCCCACTCACATCCATGCCAAGTTCCCTACATATCCACCCATGTCCAATTATTATCCATATCCAGAAATTCCCATATCTAGTCTCGTTTTATACCCAGTGACTAAGTTAAACCAGAGGGCCTGAACTCTTAGGCAAAATAGAGGTGGGTTTATATGCAAGAGTGATTCATCAGAGTGCAATTCTCAACTCACTCTGTTTACTTTTGGCTCTTGTATCCGGGTCAAGAGCCTCCACGTGTGTGTTGGTGAGGGGGAGAGAAAAGAGGAGTGAAAGAAGAAGGGGTAAGGAGAGGGGAAGGGGAGGCATGTAGGGGGAAGGGTATGGGGATAGAGGAAATGGGAGAAGAGAGATGGGGAAGGGAAAGGGAGAAAGAAAGGTAGGGAATGTAGTGGGAAGGGTTTCGGGGTAGAGGAAAGGGGAGTAGAGAGGTGGAAAAGGGGAAAGGAGAGATTATGGGGAGGAGGAAGGGGGGGGAGAAGTTTAGCAAAGGGGAGGTGGAAGAAAGTAGGAGAAACAGGGGGGTTAAGGGGAAAGAAGTTAGGATGGAGGAAGGGGAGGAAGAGGTTAGGGAGGCGGCAAGAGGAGGGGGTAAGCGGGAAGGGAGAGGGAGGAAAAAGAGGTTAGAAAAGGGGGAGGGGGAGGGGGAGGTTAGGAAGCGAGAGATAGAAGGAGAGGGGCTGGGAGGAGGTAGGGGGGCTGGGAGGGGGCTAGGAGGGGGTTAATACTAGTTCTCTCTGATGTATAAATGAGAAAATCAAATAAATGATAGATATTTAAAAACACAAGATATATGAGTCGTAAATTACAGCTGTGTTTTGTGTTGTTGTTGTCGTTGTTGTTGCTGTTGTTGTTGCTATTTTTAGTTTGCCTCAGCTGTCAGGGTTATGAAACTTCTGTTCACTAAATCTTATTATTGTCTTGTAAGAATATACTCTCTATGTTTGCTTAACTTACCTGATAATTAGATATATATAAAAAAATAAAAATCAAATGATAAACCTGTATGATAGACAAATTGGATAAATAATAAAAACCACAGATATACAATAGATAAATAATAAATTATGTAACTAAATTAATAAATTGATTTAAAAACTAAATTTCCCTATTAAAACAAATCTATGCCTGCTCCCTAATTCACTTACATGTATATTCAGTATAAAAACTATGTAATTGCTTCAGTATATCCGGGAGTATAATGAATCGGTTATTATTTACGAACACCAACACAAATAAACAAGAGAATGCGAGTCTTTCACAGGTAACACTTGATGATGATAAACCCTACTAACAAATGCAACTCGTATCTAAATAAAACCTGTTGTCGATGTTTACACAATTTTGTAATATTGTTGTCTGGCTTCTGTTGGCCGCTTGTCTGAAGTATATAATAATTTATATCTACTGTTATATATATATGGATGATATGTACGTATATTGTTAGGTTGTAGCTCCGGGGAACCTGTAATATAGGCTTTGTTGCGGTCTTGTAGAGTTGGCAACTTGTGGTCTGCGATAGTCATTTGTCTTCTCCGCGGAAGAAATTTCTCAAGCGGTACAGCACTTCTGCAAAAAGTGGATTCTTAACTTATTTTCTCTCTCTCTCTCTCTCTCTCTCCATTCTGAGGAAGAAGGAAGCCAATTCTACTCGTAATATTCTCCAGCATGACTTCGCGTGAGAAGTTCCGGAAATTTTGTTAGTTTTATTAACACAAAAAAGGTGAAACTTTCTCAAATAAATTTAAACTTTTTAGACATGAATTCTAAACCAGTTGCAGGAGCTGCCAAATGTATTCCTCTTCCACTCATCAGCTATTCACGGCAGATCCTCAGACCATCGCCCTCTTTTTTATCCTTAACTATACCAAATTCAAGGGAAAACAATCATCACAGAGTCTATGGATGTTCATATGTCCGCGTCTACCACCGCCTCCCTAAAACACACGCGGTAATGGAGTGATGAATGGCCCTTCCAGGAGGTGAGTGGAGGGGTCAGAATTGTCCACCTTCTGGGGTGGTCTGGACACCCTTCTTGCCCGAGCTGAGTTACCTGTACTGTCTTGGCATACGTTCTAGGAACATTGGAGGTGATATTTCGTTACTCGTTCCGCTCTTTGTTTTAAATTTTACTAGAAAATCGAAATACATCTCTAAATGAGGAGGAATATACTCGCTAACCGCAGTAAGAAATCACCAACAGGAGCGATAAACTCCACAAACAAATTCAGGCGTGCGGAAAGCCACAGACAAAAGCCAAACGCAAAAACAAAACCGCATCGGATCGAACATTTTAACACATAAACTAAACTCTACCAAAAATTCTCGAATCCCTCCACGGAGTCGAGGGCTGGACGCAAACCTGTGATTTGCTAAGGCATTCGGCTATAAAGCCCCGGCCGCCACGAAAACCCGAGCAGCCACTGGAATACACTTTTCCACATCCTTCCAGTAGGTTTGTTTACATTCCGACCATTGTTGGAACCTGGAAAACACGCACATAAACCCCTCACGATCCCGCCATTACTCGCTCCAGCAATGGATCGTCGCAGATCACTCGGATTGAGAGCGATGCAAAAACACAGATCGTACGAAAAGATGTAGATAGAATGGGTTAGAATGAGAGGGTGAACGAAAGAGGTGTGTTGGAGCGCGCGATAGCCAGGCAGAAGTGGTGGTGGTGGTAGAGCCCGGCAAAGCAGTCTGGCTACTTCCACACAGGGGTCCCAAATTACAGTTTCTCTCCTGCCCGCGGCGCCAGCAACCACCAGCCCCAAAACAGACTTATCTCTCTTTGAATTTTTGCGCAACCCACCTTTGGAAATATTGGGTAGCTTAGGATAATTCATAAATAACGTAGAAATGTTTTGGCTCGGGAGGAATTTTCGATTTTTTTTTCTCTCTTCCAACTTCTTCCGACCTCGAGTATATGAAGGATTTATTGTCCAACGTCGTAACATCTTTTATAAATATTCATGTTCAATATTTTTTGTCGGATTGTAACTGGCGATCTTTAGTTCAGCTAGACTGGAAATTATTCTCTCTCTGTCTCTCTCTTTCTTTCTCTCTGTTTATTCACTTATCTATCTGTGTTATCATCTGTCTATTTAGTCATCTACATTTCCATTTCTATTCATCTGTCTATTTAAGCAGTTATTCATCCACCTATCAATTTATCTATCCCTGCCTATCTACGCAGCTTTATCTCTCTACCTATCGACACAACCACCTCTATCTCTCTACCTATCGACACAACCACCTCTATCTCTCTACCTATCGACACAACCACCTCTATCTCTCTTTCCCTCTCTTTACCCACAGACAAAGACAGACATAAAGACTACATCACCTCAGAGACCAGACAGACAGACAGACGGGCAGATGGACGGACAAACACCTCAATCACTCAACATTTTTCCTTGACAAAAAACTTACTTAATGTAAATTCCATCGATAAATTTCCATACGTAGAAATATCTTGCACTAAAGTTATGGATAGTAGGGTACTCTAACTATCCTTAGTAAGTAGTTAAGGTGGATAGTAATAGTCTTTAGTCAATCATAGCAAGCCTTAGTAGTAGCTTACTAGTACTATTCACTAGCTTAGGATAGTAGATAGTGAATGTTATGCCTTATTACTATTACCGAATTCACCGTAGTAATTAGTTAATGCGGCTATTATTATTTATTATTTTATCATAGTTATTTGCGTAATTTATACTAATATTCCGTAAGAAATTAAGAGGTGGAAATATTATTTGTGTTGGTGTTTCTGTAATGTATCAAAATCAAATTCAAAATGCCCCCCAAAAATAATTCCTCTCATTGTTTACTGAAAAAATTTACTTCTACAGAATCAAAGGAAAATGACACAAATAAATAAGAAAATATATGTTATTTAGAGGCAACTATTATTTATGGTTAGAAATACTGTTAAGAAGTTAGTCTCTCTCTCTCTCTTCTCACCCTCCTCCCTTAACCCTTCCCTTCATCCCCT
Organism: Homarus gammarus; assembly: GCA_958450375.1. Lineage (NCBI taxonomy): Eukaryota > Metazoa > Arthropoda > Malacostraca > Decapoda > Nephropidae > Homarus > Homarus gammarus. The sequence goes on along the minus strand of CAUDMG010000716.1, from coordinate 816,713 downwards.
TTACTTTTTTTTATCTTCACTCCTTCCCTTCCACCCAACCTTCCTCCCTCCCCTTCCCTCTCACTCCCTTCCCTCAACTCTCCCTCCCTGGTGATTTAAGTTCGAGTGTGTGGGAGAATATAACTCATCCTCATGCCCGTACGAACACACACACACACACACATACACACACACACACATACACACGCGCACACACATACACACACACACATACACACGCGCACACAAACACACACATCCCACAACCCCCCCCATTCTTCCACCCCCACACCCCCTCCCGGCCCCCCCCCCCCCCCACGCTAATGGAGATCCTAAACTCAACAACCAGGTGAGTGTGTGTGTGTGTGTGTGAGGTCTAGTTATCCTTTTGTGAGTGGTTTAAACTCCTTCACAATAAGAGTTACAATAAGACATTGTCCCGGGAGCTACTGATGTAGTTGTCACACACGGCGGGAGGCGGCCCACCAACTGCGAGGTCCCGAGGGCTGCCACATACCACAATCTTGTTTATCCTGACGGAGTGATATGTATGCTGTAGGAGTGTAGATGGACTGGTCTTACGTGGAACTCAGGTATTTTACCCAATTTAGAGGGAAATAGGAGTTTGTTGAGGAGTGATGGGATTTTGTGAAGAGGTGATGGAATTTTGTGAAGGGGATGCGGGTTTTTGTGAAGGGATGATAGGTAGAGTATTAGTGAAGAAAATATGAGAATTTAAGAAAGAACACTGTATTTTTCTAACAATATAATTTACCTTGATAAATAAAACTAGAATTTATGATCAGTTATATTTACCTTGTTAAAGAAAACGGGAACGGGTAAGGGAAACTACAAATTAGACCAAAAATAACACCTATTATATATATATTTTCTTAGTTTAAAACAGCGGGATGTGAATAACTTGCTCGTTTACAATGTCAGGTGTATTAATTGATTAAGTTATAGCAGGTGTAAATGAATATTTTTTTTACAATTATCTGCTTGCTTGTACTTATATATATATATATATCATGTAGATCCACAATGAAAACGTGGATAAGATAAATCTTGAAAAAATCACACGGGAAAAGGGAAACAACGGAGCACCTTAGCTTTCGTCTTTATTCAAGACATCTTCAGAGGCAACTGGATTACATGGACAGAGAGAGGCTTAAATATACAGGGTGACCTTAAAAACATGAGGTCAGGTCAAAATGATGTCATCCACTAATCCCCACACCAACACACGCGTAGAGGAGTCGACTTGTGAAAGAGACTTAGGGGTAGTTGTAAGCCCGGACCTACGGCCTAGAAAACAGTGCGTTAATGTTCGAAATAAGACAAACAGAGTATTGGGTTTTATATCTAGAAGTGTAAGTAACAAGAGTGCAGAGGTCTTATTGCAACTATATCTTGCGCTAGTCAGGCCGCACCTCGATTATGCGGTTCAGTTCTGGTGCCCCTATTATAGAATGGATATAAATTCACTAGAGTCGGTGCAGCGAAGAATGACAAAAATGATTCCGGGACTTAGAAACCTTCCATATCAGGATAGGTTAAAGAAACTTAACTTGCATTCCCTAGAAAGACGAAGAGTGCGGGGAGATATGATAGAAGTATTTAAGTGGGTGAAAGGAATCAATAAAGGGGATATAGATAAAGTTCTTATAATATCCGAGCAGGATAGGACTCGGAGCAACGAATTCAAATTGGATAAGTTTAGGTTTAGGAGGGAGATAGGAAGAAACTGGTTCACAAATAGGGTGGTGGACGAGTGGAACAAGCTTAGCAACTTTGTAGTAAGTGCGGGAACTCTGGAAAGTTTCAAAAGGAGGCTAGATAGATTCATGGATGATAGAGAGTGGTAGTAACTCTCGACAGGAGCTGCCATGCACAGGCCAATCGGCCTATTGCAGACTCCTTATGTTCTTATGTTCTTATGTTCTTAAGAGAAGGGGAGGGGGGGGGTGACGTGACTAGTCAGGTCAGGTCAAAAATAAGGGACCCACTAAATAACTATCATACATCTAGATCAAAGGTTTTCAAAGCATTTTTAACCTTGGGCCACTGACAAATAAATTTATGTAACATATTATCAGTTTTGAACTGACCATCACTAAGGTTCATTGATTTTAATTCCTTAATCAAACTAGCTTCAACCAGAAGTCTGTCTGTGACACAAGATGATTTAAATACTTCTAAGCTTTTTTCCCAAGCAATGGGATGACTATTATTCCTAACATGAACGAACAAGGCACTGCTTTCAGATGCTGTTCTGATATTGTACAATATATTATATATATGTGTGCGCGCCGGCGCGCGAATAAGTGTTCTATGACTTTGTCTTTCTATCCTTAAGTGTGTGTGTATGTGTCTTTGCGTTCGTGTGTTTGCATATGTCTGTGTTTTTGTCTGCGTATTTAGGTTTAGTTTTATTTATTTACCTGTGTTGAGTCAGCCTAATACCCATTCCTCCTGATCTGACTGATAGATGTTTTTTAAGCTCATGGGGAATGTTTATTTTTTGCCCCAATGCAGTTTAACGTAGCTAATAATCAATTCTCAGTAATCCTAGTTTTCGAAATCGAGAAAGTTTCAAATGGCGTCTACTACCTGGAAACTTGTTAGCGAAAATTATAGTAATTCACCTGGAGAGAGATTCCAATCACGAGGATCTCAATCTTAATGTGTGTGAAGACTGAGACGTAAACGGAATAGGTCTGTTAGTTTATAGAAGTCAATTTCTCCTGCAGACACTAACACTTGGTGAAAGGTTGCTTAAAAATACCCAACCACTAAGTCACCTAAGATTAAGACTTAGTGAACGGTGCTCTAAAGACTCTGGCTATTGGTGCACTACATAACAATAATAACCAGGGCTTGAAGTCGTCTTAATGATCATGACACTTCGACGGCGGCTGTTGAAACTAAACCATGACACCAACCTTGTGTTTTGAAGACTAGAGTGAAAATCAAGACAGTCTAATTTTATACCTCCCGAGATAATCAAAAGAAGAAGAAGAATTGTGAAGATAAAATTATTAAAGATGGGTCTAATAAGCCTGTCGAGTAGTTAGAGGCGATACGGATACAGCACACTGCATACTAACCGTCAGTACACAAGGAGAGAGGATGGCTGGCATTGCACTCGACCGCTATCAGTACACTAACTACTAGATCATTTTTGTTACATGTCACCCGTTATATCAACACAGATGACGAAATCTCTCCCAGAAACAACATTAGACAAACAAACACAACTCAACCAACGGCACAAAATAATTGGTTAATTCTCGCCGAGGGGAATAATTTCCAACATAAACAAACATAATATACCAGAACACACACAGCAAACATTACGGAGCTTGTATTATATAAACAATCTTCCACAACAAACAAACAAACAAAAACAAATAAGACAACAAAGAAATTATATATAAAAATAATATTGTTTTGTCTTAGAGCACAAACGTATGGATACGCACCTTGAACAACCATCAATACAGACCTGGCTTTAGTATACACACATTACATACAATCAATGGCTGTGTATAGCAGCAGTTAAGAGTGACAGATGGAGTTAAAACGAGTGGATTAGGGAGTAACAGTGGGTGGTATTACGCAGTTATAGTGAGTGTTATTAGGGAGTTAAAACGAGTGGATTAGGGAGTAACAGAGGGTGGGATTACGCAGTTATAGTGAGTGTTAATAGGGAGTTAAAACGAGTGGGATTAGGGAGTAACAGAGGGTGGGATTAGACAGTTACAACAAGTGGGATTAAGGTGTTATAGCGGGTGGGATTAAGGAGTTACAGTGTGTGTTATTAATGAGATACAGTTAGTGTTATTAAGGAATTACAGTAGATGTTATTACAGGTCTGGGAGTACAGTAACACAAAGTAACAAATGTGACGTGTGAGTGTGACTCGGTAACAGTTAACGATTTCTCAAGCGGTGTTCTCTTAGACACGGTTGGTGACGAAGGTGTTCCATATGGGTGGTTTTGGTTGGTGAGAATGTCGGTGGTTTTTAAATAGAAGGAAAGATAGTTTTGATAGGTAGGAGGACTGGTGTTAACTGTTAGGGGAGATGGTTTTGGAATACGAGAGAGTTGGTCGGTTTTAAAGCTGTTGGAAGCGTTGGTTTTGATTGGTAATAAAGATGGTTTTGACTGGTGGAAGAGAACGGTAAGGGAAATTAAGTAATCTGGAAATAAGGCTGGGAGATTTAAATGCCCCAGAAGTACTATTGGGAAAATAATCGCTGGATTTGTCTATCTATCTATGGCTGGAAAAACAGATGTGATGTCTATAAACGTGTGTGTATTGATAATCATACGTGTTTGTGTTCTTGTGTTGGTAGCTGTAAGTATACATAAACAGATGTGTATATCTATATGTATACATGTATGTTTATTCATATGCATGTTTTCAGGTATTTTCTCATACATGAATGTATACTCTAGAGTGTGGAATAGTTTATGTATGAGGAAACGTTAATTATAACCCATACATGTCATTAAAACACGCACACACACACACACACACACACATAAATGATACATAGATACCCCCATCATTCAAAAAATTCCTTTAAAAATCAGTACGTCAAATGGTCTCATCCAACGAGTCACATTTCACCCTAAATAATAAACCAGCAACAGAGCACAAAACACTATTCATGATATTATACATGAACACCAAGTACACCTTTATTGGCTGGAAGGAGGGCGTAAATTATAGAGTGTATTTATAATTCAAGATAGTTACCCCCAGGAGCATGTGTAAGACCCCCCCCCCCCCCCCTCCCCTGGGTGTATAATGCTGTCAGGTATTCACGTAATGTACCTGAGACAATTGGTTCTTGGTGAGTGCAAAAGGTGGAGGTGATCTGGCAATAATACCCAGGCGATAATCCACTTACCTTACCTCATTGAACACCTTTGTAGCTCAGGTAAAACCCACACACCCACCTATTGGATACACACACGCACACACGCACGCACACGCCCATTTTTACATACACACAGATACCCGTCCATAAAAAGAAAAAATGGAGAGAGAGAGAGAGAGAGAGAGAGAGAGAGAGAGAGAGAGAGAGAGAGAGAGAGAGAGAGCATTGAAACGGAACAGGGGTCAATAAACACTATGACCACGAGACAACCAAATGATGTTTCTCCTCTGCCAAGATTCACTAAATTCAAACAAGGAAACAGAACTCCGGTAAATAAAGTAATATAACCCTTACCTCAGTTCCTGGTTATTTACGATACAAAACTAAACAGCAAATTACATATCGATTCGTGAGCTGGATTTTTAAAGTTAAAGAATTATTATTGTTTTGATTCGTGAAGCTTTTCCATAATGATCGAAGCTTATTGTTATGATTCGTGAAGCTTTTCCAGAATGATCGAAGCTTATTGTTATGATTCGTGAAGCTTTTCCTACATATAGAAGTAAAAATGATAGTAAAACAGACACCCAAAAAATTATTAAACAAATGAAAAAGGTGAAACAAATGAATAAACAAACAAAGAAACTAAAGAAGCTTAAACATAGATTAACAAACAAATGATACATAATAATGAAAGGAATATGAAGTAAAAAGATGATAAAACAAACGAAGGAATTAACAAAACACCAAAAAACAAAAACAAAAAAGGTAGGGCAAAACACACACACACACACACACACACACACACACACACACACACACAAAAGACGGAAATAATAAGACAAAAATATAATAAAAAAAAACTGATAATTAGCGGAAATAAAGAAAAAAATTACACCATCTTGACTAAAGTTAATTATGTCATCTGTAGTGAGGTAGGGGAGAGAAGCATAATATCCGGCATAGGTAGGGGTCAAGTTTGTCTCCCTAGGTGAGTAGTGAACCCCCAACCTGGCGTGTTTCCTCCCCTCTAACACGATAATGGCCTCCTCCCCCAAGACTAATGGCGTCAATACCCACCCACCATTAAAAAAGTCCCCATGTTGAGTAAATTGTTGAACGCAATTGCAAATCCTTAACAACAGTGACTTAAGTGTGTAAAAATTTTAAAACTATCGGAAAAATATAGAATGAAATACGTAAATAGACTAATATATACATATATATTAATATATTTCTAACATATCATTAACCAGTATATATTAATTATATTTCAACGTTAAAATACAAAAATAATTAAATTGTTTTATCTATTAGCTAATCTTTCCTCACACTAACTGGCATTTCATTTATTTTTCTTCTCAAACATGATTCATCACTGATGTTAACTACAGGTCCCACCACTGAGGTTACAACAGCTGTCATGAGTCAAGTTCCGGGAGATAAATGAATTGGTATATGTATGTATGTATATATGTATACGTGCGTGAGTGTGTGTATCTGTTTCCATGTTATGTATTTTCGTAAGCACCTATGTATTCACGTATATATGCTTTCATGTTACAAATACCTTCAACGCACATAATACCATCTTCCTACAACGAACACCAAGTACCCAATAAAACACTAACGAGAATAACGCACTTACTGTCTCAATATTTACCGATAATGGATATCACCACTCCAACAGGAATTTTAGTTTTCTTCCTAATAAATCTTCAATGCATTTGTTTTATCACCATGTACCGGAGTGCTTGTGGGGGCCTCTGTGTTGCCTTGCCATTATCTCTTGGTAGCGGTCGTGTTCGGGGTGTAAATTTTACATGCCGTGTCATGCTAGTGGGTGGAGACGTGTGTTTGAGGGTGAAGGGTGTGGGTATGACGGGTGAAAAGGTGTGCTTGAGGGTGTAGGGGTGTGTATGAGGGTATAGGGATGCGTATGGCGGGTGGAAATGTGTGTTTGAGGGTGTAGGGATGTGTATGAAAGGTGTGACGAGGGAAGGGGAGAAGGAGGAGAAAGGATGAGGAAGGGAGTCACACACGATGATCCAGTGTGTTGTGAGGGTGGTAGTGAAGTGAGGCGATGGAGAATGAGGGAGGCGGTGAGGATAGAGGGAAGAGGTGGAAGGAGAAGGAAGAGGTGGAAGGAAAAGGTTGAGGTAGGGGGGAGTGGTGGAGATGGAAGGAGGCGGTGGAGAATGAGGGAGGCGGTGGAGGAGGAGGAAACGAGTCAAGTCATACACGAGGAGGAGCCACCGTGTTATGATGAAGGAGGAGGTGGAGGAGGAGGAGGAAAGAAGGGAGTCAACTCACACACGAGGAGGAGGAGGAGGAACCATGCTGTGGTGAAGGAGGTGGTGGAGGAAGCAGGGAGTCAGTCACACACGGTGGACCACCTGACAGATGAGCGTGAAACAGACCCGACGTGACCTATCTATCACGCTGCGGTGGTTCTCCTGCTGCTGGGGGTGTGGGGTGGGGAAGGAGTGAGGGTGTGATGTGTGGGCATGTGGTTGGGGTGGCTGGTGGTAGGTAGGATGGAGTGATTATGTTCGAGTTTGGCTGTGTGGGTGGGGGTGGTTGGAAGGATGGGGTAGGCGTGTAGAAAAGGGTGTATGTGGGTGGGTGTGGTTGGATGGATAGGGGTAAGTCTAATGGGATAGCGTGAGTGGATAGGGTGTAAGCTGGGTAGTTGTGTGAGGAGGTTAGGAAGGATCAAGTAGTAGTTTTGTAAGGATAGATTAGAGTGTTTGTGCTGGAGTAGATTTGAGGTGGTAAAGGTGGAGTGGTTTGGTTGAGGACGCGTGTATGTGCAGAGCTGAGAGGAGGAGGAGGGGTGATGGGTCCAGGAGGAGGAGGGGTGATGGGTCCAGGAGGAGGAGAGGTGATGGGTCCAGGAGGAGGAGGGGTGATGGGTCCAGGAGGAGGAGGGGTGATGGGTCGAGGGAGAGGAGGGGTGATGGGTCCAGGAGGAGGAGGGGTGATGGGTCCAGGAGGAGGAGGGGTGATGGGTCCAGGAGGAGGAGGGGTGATGGGTCGAGGGAGAGGAGGGGTGATGGGTCCAGGAGGAGGAGAGGTGATGGGTCGAGGGAGAGGAGGGGTGATGGGTCCAGGAGGAGGAGGGGTGATGGGTCGAGGAGAAGGAGGGGTGATGGGTTGAGGAGGAGGAGGGGTGATGGGTCCAGGAGGAGGAGGGGTGATGGGTCCAGGAAGAGGAGAGGTGATGGGTCGAGGAGGAGGAGGGGTGATGGGTCCAGGAGGAGGAGGGGTGATGGGTCGAGGGAGAGGAGGGGTGATGGGTCGAGGGAGAGGAGGGGTGATGGGTTCAGGAGGAGGAGGGGTGATGGGTCGAGGAGGAGGAGGGGTGATGGGTCCAGGAGGAGGAGGGGTGATGGGTCGAGGGAGAGGAGGGGTGATGGGTCGAGGAGGAGGAGGGGTGATGAGTCCAGGAAGAGGAGAGGTGATGGGTCGAGGAGGAGGAGGGGTGATGGGTCCAGGAGGAGGAGGGGTGATGGGTCGAGGAGGAGGAGAGGTGATGGGTCGAGGAGAAGGAGGGGTGATGGGTCGAGGAGGAGGAGGGGTGATGGGTCCAGGAGGAGGAGGGGTGATGGGTCGAGGGAGAGGAGGGGTGATGGGTCGAGGGAGAGGAGGGGTGATGGGTCCAGGAGGAGGAGGGGTGATGGGTCGAGGAGGAGGAGGGGTGATGGGTCCAGGAGGAGGAGGGGTGATGGGTCGAGGGAGAGGAGGGGTGATGGGTCGAGGAGGAGGAGGGGTGATGAGTCCAGGAAGAGGAGAGGTGATGGGTCGAGGAGGAGGAGGGGTGATGGGTTGAGGAGGAGGAGGGGTGATGGGTCCAGGAGGAGGAGGGGTGATGGGTCCAGGAGGAGGAGGGGTGATGGGTCCAGGAAGAGGAGAGGTGATGGGTCGAGGAGGAGGAGGGGTGATGGGTCGAGGAGGAGGAGGGGTGATGGGTTGAGGAGGAGGAGGGGTGATGGGTCCAGGAGGAGGAGGGGTGATGGGTCCAGGAAGAGGAGAGGTGATGGGTCGAGGGAGAGGAGGGGTGATGGGTCGAGGAAGAGGAGAGGTGATGGGTCGAGGAGGAGGAGGGGTGATGGGTCGAGGAGGAGGAGGGGTGATGGGTCGAGGAGGAGGAGAGGTGATGGGTCGAGGAGAAGGAGGGGTGATGGGTCGAGGAGGAGGAGGGGTGATGGGTCCAGGAGGAGGAGGAGGGGTGATGGGTCGAGGGAGAGGAGGGGTGATGGGTCGAGGGAGAGGAGGGGTGATGGGTCCAGGAGGAGGAGGGGTGATGGGTCGAGGAGGAGGAGGGGTGATGGGTCCAGGA
>CAUDMG010000716.1:755000-805000 GCA_958450375.1 Homarus gammarus | reverse complement strand
TCTTTCACCTTCTCTCCAGACGTTTAAGCACCTTGCCAATCCACTTACCTGTTCATTACCGGGTTATTGCCCTTCTGACGTGTGACTGGTCTATCCAATCCTCCACATACATCAAATTATTATATTAAAAAAAAACACACACCTTTATCATTAACCTTTTTGTCAAAGGTAATTTCTGAAGAGTGAAAACCTTAAACTGGTTTTTATTTTGTTCTCAAACCGGTTTTATTTATTTATTTTTTTAGGTTTAATACGGAGGATTTTCCTGTTTCCCCCAAGTAAGTGCAGTTCTTATTCTCAAGGTCATGTTTCCTTTCTAAAGCTTGTAGTGTTGGTATGTCCATTTGTGGTAAATATAAACAGGTATTATTTAGGTTACATACCAGATAAATGTTACAGTCGTCTCAGTAAGATACAGAATGATCTGAATATAAGTAAGATATCAACTGTGTTTCATAAATATATATATATATATATATATATATATATATATATATATATATATATATATATATATATATATATATATATATATATATAGCACTTTCAATGCCATTCGTAGATGGAAATATAAACGAAAGATCAATTAAGTTATGCTCATACGAAATCACGTTCATACACTATCATACTCATACACTGTCAGCCTCATACACTATCACACTCATACACTGTCAGCCTCATACACTATCACACTCATACACTGTCAGCCTCATACACTATCACACTCATACACTGTCAGCCTCATACACTATCAAACTCATATACTGTCAGCCTCATACACTATCAAACTCATACACTGTCAGCCTCATACACTATCAAACTCATACACTGTCAGCCTCATACACTATCAAACTCATACACTGTCAGCCTCATACACTATCAAACTCATATACTGTCAGCCTCATACGCTGTCACTTACATCGGGTGCCGCCTTTTAATAGTATAGATTGATTATTCCTGAGGTAAGGTAATATAACACCGTACGGAAAGTTGATTCTTGTTTCCCTAGAAGGCAAGGCATTTACTAAACCTAACCTAACCTAACCTGGATCTCCTCCATCACACTGAGAAAAGACAAAATAAGGGTCACGCTGCCAGCATATTTTACCCTCCTCGTAAATAATCTCCCGTAACACCGATAATTCCTCACCTCCCTCCCTTCCATCCTCTCCTCCTATTCCCCCCCCTCATCCTTCTCCCCCTCCTCCCCCGTCCCCCACCTCATTCTTCTCCTCCTCCTTACCTCCCCACATCTCCCCCTCCCCATATCCTACCCCCTCCCCCTCATCCTCCCCCCTCCCCCTCATCCTCCCCCCTCCCCCTTCCCCCTCTTTCCCTTCCTCACATGAATAAGAAAAAAAAAGACAGAATGACGATGAAGAAAGAGAGGGAAGATCGTATCCATGAACGGTAAGGAGTCAGACACTTATCGCTTAAATAACACCAATGTTGAGGATTTATGTAGCGAGAAATTAGTTCGTGTTTGTACCGAAGTAGTGATTCATCTGCGACCTCTGTTACGATCAGTGGTCGAGGATAGTGGTGAATCCTTCCTTCCTTCCTTCCTTCCTTCCTTCCTTCCAGCCTACTTTTTTCCTTCCTTCCTTCCTTCCTTCCATCCTTCCTTCATTCCTTCCTTCCTACTTTTTCCTTCCTTCCTTCCTTCCTTCCTTCCTTCCTTCCTTCCTTCCTTTCTTCCTTCCTTCCTTCCTTCCTTTCTTCCTTCCTTCCTTCCTACTTTTTTCCTTCCTTCCTTCCTTCCTTCCTTCCTTCCTTTCTTCCTTCCTACTTTTTCCTTCCTTCCTACTTTTTTCCTTCCTTCCTTCCTTCCTTCCTTCCTTTCTTCCTTCCTTCCTTTCTTCCTTCCTTCCTTCCTACTTTTTTCCTTCCTTCCTACTTTTTTCCTTCCTTCCTTCCTTCCTTCCTTCATTCATTCATTTCTTCCATCCTTCCTTCACGACCTCGTTTATCATCATTGTCCTCTGGTTATCTTCTTTTGTATTTGTTATCGTCGATGTTTTATGTTATGATTTTTTTTATGCTTCGTTTCTTTCATTTTTTCTTTTTTTTTTAATTAATACGTCATATTTTTTTCTTTTAATTTCCTTCTTTATTTTCTTCTTTTTATTCTTCACTTCTTTCTTACTCTTCTACTCTACATCCTTCCTCCTCCTCTTTATCATCATATCCTTCTCCCTTCTCTTCATTTCTTCTTTTATCATCTTCTTTTCTCTTCATCTTCTTTCAGTAGTTCATGTAAACTAATCTTAACTTAACTTAACCTAACCTAACCTAACCTAACCTAACCTAACCTAACCTAACCTAACCTAAATACCTTCATTAATTATCTTTATCTATTTTATTAATCTTATTATTATCTTATTTTTTGTCATAAAGTTCATATTTTGGCCCATTTTCACGCCCACAAGGTTAGCTACACGCCCACACGCCCACCCACTCTCTTTTCTGTCTTGTGCATACGATTAACTGTCTTTCATACATCTCTCTCTATACACACACACACACACACACACACACACACACACACACACTCACACACACACACACACACACACACACACACACACTCTCTTATATTAATAATTCATACACAGGGTAAAGTAAGAATGGGAAAGGATCTTAACACTTCTTGTCTCGAGGACGAATTTCCATTAGGTTAGTTTAGGTATGGTTAGGTTAGGTTAGGTTAGGTTAGGCTAGGCTAGGTTAAGTTAGGTTAGGTTAGGTTAGGTTAGGTTAGGTTAGGTTCAGGAAGTGTATTCAGTAAGAGAAGCATTGAGAGGTGACGGTATATATATAAAAAAACACCTTTGCATTTTCCGCATTCCAATGTGCACACTGTTCCCGAATTAGGTGACGAAGCCTGCCTAGTGATGGCTGGAGGTCAGTATGAAGGTCACAGTGTAGAGATTGACTGTCCTAAGGTATATCCAGGTTAAGTAGTGGAGAATGAATAAGAGAGAAATAAAAAGTAACAAACAGACAAAAAAAATGAGACGGAGAAAAAATAGACATATAGTGAACTAGAAATATACGAACAGTTGAGAGAGAGAGAGAGAGAGAGAGAGAGAGAGAGAGAGAGAGAGAGAGAGAGACGGAAGAAATGTAGTGTTATACAGAAAGGAAGAAAGATGTATAGAAGGATGAAGATGAGGAGGAGGAGGATAGAGAGGAGGAGGAGGAAGAAGAGGAGCAGGAAGAAGAGAAAGAAGAGGGAGAAGAGGAGCAAGAAGAGGAAGAGGAGAAGTAGGAGGACTGATTGATCAAAATACTCCATGAGACAAATAAAAAAAGATAGAAAGAAATAAACATAGGAAATAAGAAATAATAGAAAGAAAACAATCGAACGAAAGATTAGTAAGAGAATGAGTGAATGAATAAAATATGTAGGATAAAATAAACGAAGAAGAGAATAAGTATGAAAGGTAAACAGGAGAGATAAGAGAATGGAGACCTAATATTAACTGGCGCTGAGAAGGAAATCGTAGAGGTTGTGGGAATTAATGTTAGTATACAGCTCCTTCTCCTCCCCCTCCTTCTCCTCCTCCTCCTCCTCTTCTTCTTCCACCAACATTTACCTGGAGAGAGGGGCTCATAAAGTAGAAGTACCTGTCTATCTCTCTCTATCTCTCTTTCTTTTTCTCTTTCTTTAATTGTCTATCTTTTTTTCTCTCTCTCTCTCTCTCTCTCTCTCTCTCTCTCTCTCTCTCTCTCTCTCTCTCTCTCTCTCTCTCTCTCTCTCATCGTTGGCATCTTCTCTTCCCTTTGTTTTCTTCTCCATTCATTCACTTAACCTCTACGACAACACTAAAACAACATTAACCATTCTCTCCTTAATCTTGGTCAACATCTTCAGGCTCTAGTATTACCCGAGACAGATTAAAACAGATTAAGATAGATTTGTTAACTCTAAATCACTCCATTGAACAGAAGGAAAAAATAAATAAATTATAAATTCGTATATGGAAATGTACCAGATAATGCAGCTCCTCCTTGGGATTAATATTCATTGGAGAACAAGAAATACATAAGGAAAATCAATACAAAAAAGTAAATATGAAAAATCGAGTCCAATCTGCCCCGCCCCGTACACGTGTGGCGCAAGAAATTCACTCATTGGGTAAAAAAAAAAAGAGATATATATATTTTTTTTTCAGTCTAGTCTTGGTTGCGTTCCCGTTTTCTGTTACTTCTTATTCATGACGTCATCTGGACTTCAAGGTAGAGATGGTTGGTTTATCTATGTCTCTTAAAATAATTGAGAAGGAGAGGAGTTAAGTGGAGGGATGGTTCATTTGTCTATCTGTAAACAGTAATGAATCACCTGTATTTGCATGTTTATTTATCAGGTAATAAAGACGATTAGTGAGGTGAGTGTTGCGTAAGTCTCTTTGATCACACACGCACGCCCAAACACACACACACACACACACACACACACACACACACACACACACACACACACACAGATAGTCGTCTTGCTGGATCTGGGTCTCGTCTCTTAGTCATATCCCTCCCAGTTTGATTAAGTTACTTTTACACTTGTTTTTGTACTTGAGGTGATTGATGTTAGACTTATATTAAGAGTGATGAACTAACCTAAACGAATATTAACCTATCATGTTTGCTTTCACTTCTTTTGTGGGGTAACTTGAAGGGGGGGGAGGAGGAGGAGTATCTCGTGTGTGGTGGGGGGGGTTGTATCTCGTGTATGGGGGGGAGGAGTATCTCGTGTGTGGTGGGGGGGTTGTATCTCGTGTGTGGGGGTGCATCTCGTGTGTGGTGGGGGGGGGGTTGTATCTCGTGTGTGTGGGGGGGGGGGGGTTGTATCTCGTGTGTATGGGGGGGTTGTATCTCGTGTGTGGGGGGGGTGTATCTCGTGTGTGGTGGGGGGGTTGTATCTCGTGTGTGTGGGGGGGGGGGTTGTATCTCGTGTGTGTGGGGGGGGTTGTATCTCGTGTGTGGGGGGGGGGGGTGCTATTCCTCCGTCCCCGTCACCTCTACTACTTCAGCCTCACATTATCCTTGACTATTGAGCTTCACTATTTATCTACCAGAGGTCCTCTTGTACTACACCATCTTGCCCTTGTGGGAAAGAATGTTCATCCTAGAGAAAGAACAAAAAAAATAAAACTACTCTAAGGTAATCACTAGCTTAAACTCCGAACAATAATGGAAAAAAAAATGCACCTGACAAAACGTACAACACGAAGGCCGCTAATTAAATGCTCTCTAATTCTACCATAAACATATAAGATTATTGCCGCAAATAATCACTTCTCAAAACATTAGAACTGCAATCAGCGTGGCAATAAATACCGTACAAACAGTGTAACTCCCGCGGTGCCCTCGTATCGGGGGATAATAACGATGATCGGGACCAGCAGCATCAGACTCAACCCTTCATCACCATCGCCTCCACTGTTGCCACAACCCCAGAGCAGCAGACGGAGGAACCCTTTACCCTGGCAAGTGGTACCAACACGGCAGAGATAACCTGTGTGCCCCGCAAGGGTAAAGAAATATCCAGTGTTGTATTCTCTGGCCGTAAGACAACACCGAATGGATTAAAGTAATGTTGTTCTTTCCTGGTAATTTTTTGTCAATTATTTTCCGGGTGATGATGGTAAGGTCATTTTTCACCCGCTGGTTCAGTGTTATAATGAGAAAATAACGAAAATACATCGCTTGAGAGAATTACTTTCATTATTAGATCGCATTAATGTGTTGTTTTCATTTAGTCGATATGAAGACAACTCTTGACCTACAATACTCGTGAACGCTGAGCCCATCTGGCGTGTAAGTGATGGTTGCAAGGATTGTAATAAAAAAAAACATATATTTACCTGCTAATTTACCTGCTACTTTTGATATGAAACACCCGTCTTTTTTTTTTTTTAATATACTCATGAATACTAATAGGATGTGTGTGTGTCGGTCTGATAAGTCATATTTTTACTCGTATCTCTGCTAAATAACCAACTGGGTGTATTAATCCGTTGTATGAACTAACTGTATATATATATAATCTAATTACCTTCGTTACTGTAGTATAGAAATACAACAATACAACAACTTGTGGCTAAGGCAGATATAATATATTTTGATACTCGCTATATTCTCTATCGATTTATTTCACATACAAACTTGAAAAAAAAACCCCTAATTCACGAAGCAAAGAAATAGACTATAACAAGAATTAGTGACTCGGCATCAGTGTGTTCCGACAGGTTCTCCTTACCCAGGTAGGTACAGGTAGGTAGTATTTGGACCGTACTTAGTTATTATCATTCTTCAGTTTGGTCTCCAGTTTTTGTCAATACCAAGTATCAACTAAGCTCCTTTATCAAGAGAACCTGGAGGAATGGAACACTCTTCATTTATTTATTTTGTTAAGTTCTTGATGCCATGGAATAAAGCATAATATTAAATTTTATTGGGTGATTCATTGATTTTATTTTTTATTTATTTGTCTATGTTTTTTATTATTATTATTATTTTTTTTTTGGCTGAGAAACCCAAGTATGTTACACATCCTCTTCTCCGTCCACATAATCGTACAAGAAAACCAGAAAACCGGTTCTGTATTAGCTCCGGGTTACAATGTATCCTATTGTTATAACATGTGGTTTACACAACACGGCCCTAAACGTAAATAAAATCACAATATTCTTCGTAAACCATATCTGTTCTTGATCCATTCCCACATTATCAAAGACCCTATTCGCAAGATGTCCCCACTAGACTGCAGCACCCGTGACTGAGGTCCATTTAGGTAAATATGGCCGAGTTTTGTTGACAGCCACCCGAAGTTTCAGCAACATTTTACACCGATTTTTTTTTATCTTGACAAATACCTAATAAATTTGTGTCCTCAGATGTAATGTTGAATTGATGAAGGCGAGGGAGAGAACACGATTAAAATGCTTTGAAAAATATTAATGATCGATGGGTATAAGAACGTTAGAGGAATGAGTCTTGAGAATGATAACGAAGATATAATTATAAAGTTAAAGGAAATGAATTTGTACCATCGGGTAATATTTATTGCACATGAGACCTTATTAAAAACTTTGATAAATAGGAAGGCTATAAGAGAGGTGTTAATAATCACATAAGTAGTAAGTAGAGCGTTATTGAAGGTTGTCAAGAGAGATCTGAAATAACTGGGGGGGATTGCGCCATGGGGGTGTGTCAATAAATGTCTTTGTGGATTGGGTAATATAAGAAATGAAAGTAAGAATAAGTTGACTTCAGAATTTAAAACAAATGGTGACACAGGAGTAGAATTTAAATCTATTGTGGCAAAATGTGCTATTATTGGCTAGGTTTATAAAGACAGCATGTGTTCCGACGACATCCAAATCAGTGGGCCATAATATCTCTCATTTTATATTAATTGTGTTGTAAAATATCAATAAAATTTTTCAAAACTACAATAATGGAAGAGTTATTTTAGATTATTATTGATGTTTATGTTCAACTTGCTTAAAAAAAAGACTCAGAATAGAACACTGATTTCAAACTATTATTCCACTTGAGAATTCGTTGTGATTTTCGACTGGACAATCTTGTATTTTTTTCTTTTCTGTTTTGTGAGTTACTGAGGTCTTTTGAATGTGTGTATTGAATAATCTGTTGTTTTTAGATCAGGAGAATAGCAATGATAAAGATGACATAGAAACAAAAACAAAATAATGTGTGTGCTTATGCGTCTTGGGGTATAAGACCTTCAGCAACACGTTTATGGAAAGGGTTTGACGCCGGTTTGTTTACGCTGAACAAGAACCCAAACATTTATTTGTTTTCATAATTTTAACTTTTGCATAAACAACTTTGAAATAAATAATATGTATCACAAAATATTTGGAGAATAACACCAGTTCCTTTCCATCAATGATATGTATTAGTAGCAGAAAGAGAAGAATATACTTCACCTGTGATCTTCGACGTGATATTGAGAAAATCCATCACACTCGCTACTCCGGCCAGTGTGAAGAATGTGTTCACTGTTGTTTATACTGTAGATTGTTGGATATTTTCTGTGATGAAGAATTACGAGAGAGAATAAACTACTCTCCATCTTATCGTTTTATCATTTCTCCATTATTCTTCAATATCATTTATGTATGTATATATATCATCAATGATTTTGGTCCCGTGTGTGACTCTTAACATCAAACATTAAGACAGAGGTTGTAAGGTCATCGTTATAAACATCTGTATAGCTAACACTTTAAAGACGCCTCTCGTGTCATGTGCCATAAGACTCAAGAGGAAATGTTTATCATTATAATATTTCAACACTTGTAAAATTCAATAAAAGCAACGATATTAGCTACAAATCAATTGTGTTTATTAGACTTATGATAATTAATACTTTCAATCAATAATTTTATATAACCATTCTAAACAATAAGAATAAAATAAGACATTACGCAAAGCTATTAAGTACACGTAAAGCAAGTCACACACACTCTCTCCACAAGGCCACAACAGGTGAAGACAGTGATAATCATAATATACATCACTTATTTCTTGGATGTGTTAAATATATCACTTGTATTAAAAATCTCTTATGGATGTTATTACATGTTATAATACAAAATATGCATACACACTATTGTCTTAGGTACTCAGTATGATATTAGTGGTGATTTATCTGATGTGTCTACAGGCCACTACCATACTAGCCTCAGAGAACGTTTGATAAATACTGCATTTGTCCAACCGTCTCGTGCAAGCAGTCGGACAAAAAAAAATTAATCGGCTCTCGTGTCGTGTGGGTGAAGAAAAAAAAAGTTGGGCTGGTCGTGTCGTAAGTTGTCAAATATATACATACGACTTTAGAACCTTGTTAATACTGCTGCCACCTGGCGGGAGACTCAGTTACCATTCTCCATTGATGCAGATCACTGTTATGGTTGAAATGAAATAATCAATATAAGAATTTATTAAAGTTGGGAGCAATTTTTCACAAACAAATAAAAGGAAAATGGATAAGAAAGGGGCACTAAACAAAAAAAATAATAATTAGAATTGGGGAATAAAGTTGAAGAATTCATTGGTGGTGAGTGATTCAGTGCGTGGCGTGAATGGTGTTTTTTGTGAGGTCAAAATGAGATTCTTCGATCAAGGAAGTGAGTTGGCGTTTCTTCAGTATAATCTCTTACAAGACGACAGGTTCTCATAAATTGATGCCGCTTATGACGTCACACCATCGTCCAATGTTCACTCCAGAAAGAAATACATTCTCTTGAAACAGATTTCTAAATGTTCCAAAAATAAAATTAGTATTGAACTTTTGTATGCATGTATGTAATGTATGTAATGTATGTAATGTATGTCTGTAATATATGTATGTAATGTATGTATGTAATGTATGTAATGTAGGTATGTATGTATGTATATAATGTATGTTTGTAATGTGTGTATTGTATGTATTGTATGTATGCATGTATGCATGCACTGTACTGTACTGTACTGTATGTATACAGCACTGCATGTATGTACAGTACAGTATGTATGTATGTACAGTATGTATAACACGACGGTACAGTGACACCCCTATCACTGTATCACACAACCGTACATCAATTACTGTAGTCACCAGGTCACAGTACAATAATATATAGAACGAGGTAGTAAGGTCACACAGTTGTTAAAGGTCACGATAATCACAGCACGTCAGGGTATAATGATAAAAAAATACACTACTGTTTTTATAAGTATAATACCTATCCGAACATGAGAGTAGGTCAGCTGATATAAGTTTGACGTAGGCCTTTTCTCTCTGGTCCGATATCGTGGAACAAATAACCCACTCTTGTTTATATTTAACAACTAAAATAAAATAAAACAAACACACTGAAGCCAAACAGAAAAAAAAGAGAATGCATTAAGTAAAAAAAAATCGAATGGATAAATTAAAACACTGAAAAAAACATACCAAAAACATCTTACTGTGTGTGTTATTTTCTTACAGTATTCAGAACTTTTTTTTTTTCCCTGTCAAGGTGTGTGATTGACCAGGTAGGAATGACCATAATTATCATAGTACACCAACAACCAAGGACAGGTGACAATAAAACTTGGCGGACCACTTGGACGTGTGTGTGTCAACGGACTGGACTAATAAGTATACTTTAGCACTTAAATGAGTGTCCTGTCCCGCGACTTTTGAAGTGACTTTCAGAGTTTGTCTCATACTTCTGAGTGACTGTGAAAGGTAATGTCAACGTTCATGAATGATAGAAGGATACTGCGACCTTCCTTCCTTCCTTCCTTCCTTCCTTCGTGTGTGGTGACGATACAGCTGCTGACTTCTGAATATACAACACAAGTGGTAGGTTCACTGAAAACACTTGTTGCTATTTAAAAATACTGTCTTAGAGATGCAACAACGGCAATAGGTTCTCTCTGTAAGCAGTTTGTCTTAGTTTATGATGCTGAATGTTCTGGAGACACGGTAACAGCTGTAGGTTCACAACACAGTTCTCACACCTTAAGATACTGTATATCAATACGTCATACACACACAGTTCCCGCTATTAGTTTATCACCTTTGGAGGCGTAAAATAACGATGAGTTACTTAGACGCGAGGAACATCGTCATAATGAGTGTCTCAATATTATTTAATGTAGGTAATTTATAATCAAGAATAAATAAATTTGAGAAAAAGAAGAAAATATTGTAGGGATAATAATAACATTGCTAAGATTCTACACCACCTTCAGGATCGACGTGTGAACAAATTTGTTGCCTTCAGGTATCAGCTTCCAGACTGATTGGAAGATGGTTATCAGGAGGCTCACCAGACCGGTCCTTGTTCCCTGACTAAAAATAACTAAAGTGGACACACGAACCGAATACGTCGCCGCTGAGGGAACCATTACTGTATGTAGAACCTGACGCAGATTAAGTTACCTCCGTAAGATTATTATTTATTTCACACGACTTTGCCTACGTGTCCAAACTATACAAAAAGACATGTGTATTATATCATGTACTGTAGATAATAATCATACGTATAAATGAATAAATAACTTCATACATAACCAAACCTAACCTAACTTAACCTAACCTAACCTAACCTAACTTAACCTAACCTAACCTAACCTAACCTAACCTAACCTAACCTAATCTAACCTAACCTAGTCTTAACTACTTTAGGGGTGGTAGGTATAAGTTGCCAAGCTTATGATGGTAAACAACGTCATAAATGAAATAGAGCAAATATTATAAATTAAGAATTATAGCAATAAAAAGAAAAAGTTACTCTGGCAAAAACGTCAATTACTTTTTAACGCTTAATAGGCGATTATCTCTATTTAGTGTAACTTTTGTTCACGGGTCAAAGTAAATCTAAATAAAAAAATTTTCATAGGTGAAGTTGATTTTTTATTGAGCATTTCAACATTAATACCAGGTTGTGTATTCTGTCAGGTCTCAAGTCGTCTGCCTCATGAGATGAATGAGATGGGAAGGAGGAGCCTTAATTGGTAGACTGACAGACAGAGACAGACATAACTTAATACCTAGGCAGACAGACAGAAAGACACTGGCTACCAATCCTCTATAAACGAACGAGTGTTTCTCTCTCGTGGGTGTCGCTCGCTACCCTGTCCTTGTGTTGACGGTGTGTGAGGGGTGGGCCGGGGGAGTCAGGGCCCTTACTCCGGCAGCCTTGTAAAGTGCCTGCCTGTGATTATGTTGTTTAACAAGCCTTGAAACTGCCGCAAGAGAATCACTTATACCCAACACTGCCCAGACTTATTCATGATACTGCTCCTGTTATCACCCAGAACTGACATGACCACCATTCTGTTAGAAATATCCCGCGAGTGACCTCATTGTGTGAAGATATGTAAAAGATATTCCGTCGCTGCTGTTCCCGGAGATGGACAAAAACCGCAACACCCAGCCTCCAGGTAGTGAAAAAGTCGAGTTAGATTGCGTCAGGGAGTATGCAGGTTGGGTGATGGCCCGCGTACCACCTGCTGGGGAGGAGGAATGTCGGCCCCCCTACGGCAGGACCAGCGCGCGCGCACACACACACACACACACACACACACACATACACACACATACACACACAAAGGGATTTTGCCCTGTCTGTGCCCATGACTGACGGGTTTACTCTAATTAAATCAAGTCATATGAACCTTAAACACATGTCCTTGTGGGTAATGGAAGAGCTTAGGCCAGATTACAATTACTAACCCCACCTGGCATTATGTTGTGTGATGTGAAGTTTTGAAGGTTAAGCATATGTCTCCGTGTATGATAGAGGGAACAGAGGCCAAGTTGTACCTACCAGTCTCATCTGCCATTAGATTATGTGATACGAACCTTTGAAGATTAAATGAATGCTCTTGTATGTTATTGAGGATGCAGAAACGGATGATGATGGCCACTTTAGTTCTGGTTAGTGGTGGTAATCTTATCTTGCATTAATTGAAGTGATGGGCGGTTGAGGTGCTACTGACTGGCTGTCTCCCTCCTCTAACACTGAAACATTGCAATGACATGTTAAAAGAGAAAATACCTTTGTTTTTAGATAATTCATTTTAAAAGAGGTAGTGTGGAAAGGTAGGATTTTATTTCATTATCTTACAAAATAAAAAGAATTAGAGTCATATGAATCTACATACTTCAATACAATATAAAATTCCCTACGATTTTGTCTGATATAAATCTTCCTAATAAATGAACCAATAAAACACCCAGTTCTTTCTTTAAATACAGTACACCACTTTATACCCGCATCTTGTATTGAATAATTGACCTCTAAACCTGAACAGAAACCAAAAACAAACAAACAGGAAAACTAAAACATAAGCGGTTTAGTTTATTTGTTTGTGTTTTTCGAGCGGCAATGGGAAAAGAACATCAACACACACACACACACACACACACACACACACACACATACACATACGTTCACAATTTCGTTCATCAGTAACTCTCACTGGTAACACAAACCACCTGTTATTTACCTGTATTTTATGAACAGGTAATCACAAATTCCTACATACTTAATTACGACAATTCTAATTAAATTTCCCAAATATTTAATGTAGATATCTTAGTTTAGTTATATTATAAAGTGTTCATCTAGGTCAGATACGTTGGAAAGAGAAGACGAGAGAGAAACAGAAAATATGAGAGAGAATGGAAGGTTGGAGAGAGAGAGAGAGAGAGAGAGAGAGAGAGAGAGAGAGAGAGAGAGAGAGAGACCCACTTGAGTCAATAAAAACAAAAAAGTTTCCAGTAACCTTTTAATACCTGGTGGAAAAAAGTCGCAGTCATAACTTCACTTCCCCTGTTTATCAGAGGTCAACAAAGGTCACTGTTAATGCGATACACCAAGACCTGTCAAGTCTATGTATGTATGTATGTATGTATGTATGTATGTATGTAAAGTAAATAAATTCCCAAGGTTTGTTTACGTTTTCTAAGGCACTTAAATTACCTTAAGGACTCAATAATTTTTGTATATTTCCCCATTGATTCTCACCAATGTCTTTTATTGTAGGAAAAAAATACACGTATGAGTGAGAAAAAAATATGGTTTTATATATAAATTTCAGCTGGGAGAGATGTATGATCCTGACTGTCATACACCCTGCCAGTCACTCTGTATTATCATGGGAAAACGTTATCACCAAGTAAATAATCATACGTCTTGTTACTTCGACTCAACACTTCGAGTTTCTGAACCACAGGATGACGGAGCTCGATGCCGGGAGTTTTTTCTCAGACTCTGTAGCTTAACGATGGGGAAAATGATAGGCACGTGTCGTCACTTTGGCTCGTGAAGCCTCGTAAAATGACGTATTAACGCTGGAGAGGACGATTTCTTCTACCTGATTTGTGAAAATGGATATTAATATTCAAGGCTTCATCACCGAGACGGCCTGGCGGGAGCTGATGGCCTAGTACACTGATGCAAGATAGGTTGAAGCCCCACCACGAAGCTACCAAACCTTACAATGCTTCACTTCTTTCCCCCCCAAAAAAAATCCATGTCTCAATTTGAGGTGAGTATTGCTTTAGTCATCCTCTTTTAAAGTGTTATGATTAGAATAATTTACGAAGACTTGCAGCGTCGGGAATTATACTGAACTATATCTTTTGTTGGAATTAAATTGTTGACTGGAAGGCTAAAGTGCACGAGAGCAGAGGACTGACGGTCGCTCCACAGATGACTTCGAACTTTGATTGCTATAATAAATTTTGTGATTTTGTCTGTTATATTAAGATACACATCAGAGAATACAGGATGGTGTAGCTGTGTTACAATGTTACTGAATAGAATAATGAAAAGTGATATTCAAGTTTACTGTAATTTGGTTTTCTTTAACTTGCCTTACACACAGTAGCTCACCATGACGTACGTGTGTGTGTGTGTGTGTGTGTGTGTGTGTGTGTGTGTGTGTGTGTGTGTGTGTGTGTGTGTGAGTGAGTGTGTGTGTGTGTGTGTGTGTGTGTGTGACGACAAGCAGGGGAACTACCACCTATACCACGAATTGCTAAAAAAAAAAAAAAATCACTTATACCTGTATGTTAATTTCAGAGCTTCTCAAATATATCGGCTAATAAAAACACACACACGGCTTTCCTTGTGATAGAGATCAGGTTAAATTCTCAAGCTAGGTTCAGTAGATTAAGTTCAAATTGCTTTTAAACCTTCGTGGTCTAGTTGGTTATACCTTCACTTACTATCCGAGTTGTGTGGGGTCTAAGAATAATGGCATTAGTGTTGTTTACGTGTCTCGCTGCACTTCCTGACTGATGTGAACCGAAAATATGGAAAGTAGGAACGAAGTGAATTATAGAAAGTTAATAAAAAACTAAACCATTATTCTGAAAGATTAGTAGAAGGAATAAGGAAATAAATTAAGATGCAAAGAGTAGCATGTAAAATGTTACTTAAATGATAACTGAGGAATAAGGCAATATGTAACTAAGAAGGAGAAAGAGGACAAATAGTAGTAATTATATTGATTTTATTCCTATAATTATATTTTATTTTTCTTTCCCTTCCCTTCCATTCACCTCCTCTTCCTTCACATTCCATTCTCTTCCTTCCCTTTCCCTTCTCTTCCTCCCCATCCTCTTCCTTCACATTCTCTCTTTTCCTTCTGTTTCCCGTCCCTCTTCGTTCCCATTTCCGTCCTCCCTCCCCCTTCCTTCCTCTTCCCTTTTTCCTTCCCATTCCGCTTTCCATCCTTTCCCTCCTCTCCTCTCCCCCCAAGGATGACCAGACAGGGTGTCCTAAGGGTTAGCACCTACTCTTACTTCCTCAAGCGACCATTACTCAGTACCTGTCGCCAGATTACAGAGTTTATCTGTTAAGAGTCTGGAATCAGGGTTCCCCCCCCTCCCTCTCTCTCTCTCTCTCTTTCTCTCTCTCTCTCTCTCTCTCTCTCTCTCTCTCTCTCTCTCTTATATTCTTCAATTGCTTCCTCTTCTTCAACTTCAATTCAATATATTTATGTGTGGTTTTGATTTTCTCCACATCAATAATGGTGAAAGTCTGTTGTGTGTGTGTGTGTGTGTGTTAGCCTGCCATTACCCCCAGCTTGATAACCCACACGAGGTTCGGGGAAGCTCTGAATCCAGCCCTCATATTTACCACCACTATTAACAATCTTTACAGGTGTAATTAACAGGTAAATTGTGTACATATCCTGACGCTTTTAATAGTCTTCTTAAACCTTAATTACAGACTCGACTTTTGTTTGGGGGAGACATCATTTACTTGATAATGGCAGGAGGGAGAATTTTAGACCAAGATTGTGTTTTCACCCCACCAATCCCATTCCCAGTCTTAATCAACAGAATAATACAGGAGAGGATTAAAATTGCAATCAATACTCGATACCTGAACCGTTTTTAATATGTGATTTGATGGTGTTGCAATATGTAGAGTTGATTGGGTGTTTGTTGGAGTTGATGACTGAACGGTGATTAGAACAGTTGAAGGAGAGTGATTTAACGACGTGGATATTGATTAGTCTCAACGAGGAATATTGACTATGTGGTTTTAGGGTAATATTGGTATCTGGAGGAATAGGTGTAGGGGAATATTCGTCATGTGTGTGTGTGTGTGTGTGTGTGTGTGTGTGTGTGTGTGTGTGTGTGTGTGTGTGTGTGTGTGTGTGTGTGTGTGTGTGTGTGTTGGCGTGGGTTTACTGTAGGTGTTGAAGTATGTGTTACAGGGCAGACTGCAGTAATAATATGCCCCCCCCCCTCAAAACATCGAAATATATGTATTTAGTTTTAGAATTTATTTAGTTAATTATTACTCTTATTACTATGATATTTGTTTAAGAATTTTGAGTTTTTAAGATTCGGGAAAAAAAAGGGAGATTCGGATTCCATTTGTTCAGTGGTTCAAGGATCAAAAGTACAAAGATTCAAAGGGTCGGGATTCGAAAATATAGAGATTCGGAGTCTCCAAGGACAGCGACCACCAGGAAAACAATGAACACTTTCTGCATTATTATAACACTCAGTGAATGAACAATCAGTCTCCCTCTCTCGTCTTTGTTTACTGATACACTTCTACCAGTACCTCGGCACCTAACTCAACTATTCTCTGGTAAAAATCGCTTCTCCGTGTACCAATTTGTTATGAGTTTCTCCACAAGGAATTATTGGTTTAATGACTTCCTGCAGCATTCCACATGGCTGTGTTTATCCTCCTACTTGTAAACAGGTTTTGATCGTCTCAACGCATGTTCTCATATGGACCAGATTAAACTAACCTCACCTAACCTAACCTGTTTGAACGTTCTGTACAGAGTGTTGTATGAGTGTCTTTGTTGGTTGTGGTGTTTGTATGTTGTGAAGGGAATGTTGTATACGTGTCTGTGCAGCCGGTGTTGTATGTGTGTTTGTGGATGTACAGTAGTGATATAGGTGTGTTTTGTAAATATATTAGTTAATATACTTGTGCAGCAGTTTACCAACACGCACAGCACACTGCTTGGACAAGTATGTGAAATAATATATGTTTACAACACTATCAGTCATCAATACAGAAACGCCCGAGCAAATGATTGTAATTATGTAAACGTTAATACTTTTTGTGAGGTAATTCATAATGACAAACTTTAAGACTTGATTATTCAAATTATCAGAGATTTATTAAGGATTTTTTTTGGGTTTTTAAACTTAAAAAAAAACGAGATGCACAGACACACTAGGGACTGAACCAGGAGCCAGCAGGACCTTATGATCAACCCCCCAGTGTGGCCGCGATGCCTCAATGATATAACCTTTGTGAGGTGATTATCTACTACAGCTGCACCTCTCTGAGCAGGTTTTATTGTATACGTGATGTCATAGCCTCGTGCAGGACCCTCCCGAACTGTTAAAACCCTGTAGCAAATACAAGGTCAACCCTTATGACCCAGTTGACCCACTCCCGTCTCCACAGAACAAGGGTTTTTTCTCTACACTACCTTACCGCCACCACCACTGTCCAGGCTTACCACACTCGGCGGATCTGACTGATAATCAGCTTATTAGCCAATAATCTCCTTAACCATGATATTTATGAATGTTAATATATGTCTCAGTTTTATATTCGACGAAGATTTGAACATGGCAAACATTAGAGGACTGTGGGCCATGATGACTGTAACCTGTTGAGTGTCGGTCACTATTCTGTCCTTCACATTAAGTTTGCAACTAATCATCACCTCATTTGCAAGCACACGTCAACCCTCCCTCCACCTCACCTCACCTCACCTCCCTCCCTCCCTCCCTCCACCCCTACCTCCCTCCCTCCCTCCCTCCCTCCCTCCCTCCCTCGTCCTTCAGAAAATGAAAAATATTATTTCTCTGTCTTTTGATCATCAGACTCACGCAAGGTAGCCAACACACACAAGCAGGCCCCGAGGTAGTCATTAGTAACACCTGTCATATTTACCCAAAACTTTCTACCCTCAGTCATCATCAACAATAAAATAAACTTCATTCGAGGACGTGTCAACTCATTCGGATTCTGGTTTATTTATATCAAGGTTTTATTGTTGATCTTTCATCTTTTGGCTCCCTAAGGCATTTTGTGGCGACGTCTTGGTAAATTTGTATCCCAAGTATGATTACTGTAACTCTTGAGCAACATGCAGGTGATCTAGGTTCCAGCGTTATGGGTCGACCACGTCTGAAATTTTACATATCCTTCACATTCTACAGGCATTTTTTTTCTATCCCGGAAAACAAAAAAAACAAAAAAATGCTTGAATGTTGCTGTAATACCCAAAGAGAACACGGAAATAAAACTCATTTATGAATACATGTTGGAAGTGAATAAGGAAAATATATTAATTTAATGATGGGTTAAAGATGTCCTTCCTAGCAGTGTGTTGATGAAGATGACTTGAGACTACATATGGTAATAGCATCTTTTAAATGTGTACGATATGTTAGTATGTGGTGCTAGTGGTTGTGTGTGTGGCGCTAGTGGTTGTGTGTGTGTGTGTGTGTGGCGCTAGTGGCTGTGTGTGGGATGCTAGTGGTTGTGTGTGGTGCTAGTGGCTGTGTGTGTGTGTGTGTGGCGCTAGTGGCTGTGTGTGTGGTGCTAGTGGCTGTGTGTGTGTGTGTGTGGCGCTAGTGGCTGTGTGTGTGGTGCTAGTGGCTGTGTGTGTGTGTGTGTGTGTGTGTGGCGCTAGTGGCTGTGTGTGGGATGCTAGTGGTTGTGTGTGGTGGTGCTAGTGGCTATGTGTGGGGTGCTAGTAACAGTGTGTGGGATGCTAGTGGTTGTGTGTGGTGCTAGTGGCTGTATGTGTGGTGGTTGTGTGCTTGTGAACTAGTTGCTCTGTGGTAGTAGAAGGTGAATGAACATATAGTTGTGTGGTAGGTGATGTGTGGTAGTAGGTGAGTGGAACCGGCTGGTGTATGAGTGTAGGTGTATGAGTGTAGGAGTAGTTATAGAAGCACGTATAAATTCATTCGTGTTGGTATGTTGTATTATGATAGTAAGCAGTTGCGTGCCGGTCCTTACTCGAGGACTGATAAAAGTGTGTGTGTGTGTGTGTGTGTGTGTGTGTGTGTGTGTGTGTGTGTGTGTGTGTGTACAGAAATAGCATTAAAGGTTTTAGTTAAGTATAATGGTGTTCTTTATAGTCTGTGGTTATTAGATGAAGTTTAATTAGCGTTTGATTTTACCTGGTTTGAGTTTCCATAGGTAGAGAGGGCAGTTATCTCTCTCTCTCTCTCTCTCTCTCTCTCTCTCTCTCTCTTTCTCTCTCTCTCTCTCTCTCTCTCTCTCTCTCTCTCTCTCTCACTCTCTCTCTCTCTCTCGTACTTCTCCCAAATCATCATCATCAACTGCCAGCTGGATCTATCGTAACGTAAATTACACAGCTGGACCTACAGTCAATGGCCGGCAATAAATCACCTGATAAATAATTAAAGCCTTAGGTCTACCCAGATAATGTGCCGACTGACGTGAGGCTTCATACGATAGATGTTTATGCTATTTCGACCGGAACCTTCAGCAAGACAGCCCTGGTAATTTAGTCGCCATAGGATCTATAACTTCCTGAGTAATTGGTGAGATTTTAGGCTATCTGTCCATCGTTGTTTAGCTTCTTCTTGTCCCCAATGGAATATGGATTGTGAGGGTAATATTTCATTGGGTTGCGTTGGAGGATTTTCAGGAGGAGGAGGAGGAGGAGATGTTCAAGGAGGGGGAGGAGCAGGAGGAGGATTTTGAGGAGGAGGAGAAGGATTAAGAAAGACCTGGATTAATCACTAGTTTCTTGGGGTCATTGTGCAGTATATCCAAAGGGAATAGAAATAAGTACAGGTTAACCCAAGTATGATTGGATAATGAACACAGCCATTCTGGTGGGATGGATAGTAATTGATGGATAAACGGGAAGAAAGAGAGATGGGATAGAGGCTGATAATTAAGGCTAGAAAGACAGTAAATAAAGGAATGAAGTTGAAGTGGAAGAGGAAGGGATTAGGATTGGTAGACTTCGGTGTTTTGGTGTAATTTGGTGATTCAGCGGTGATTAGGGTCATTAAGGTGCTTTATATGTCAGAGGTCTTTAATGTGCTTCAAAGACCTGAGTGTTTATGTGCTTCAGTGTTTCAGTATGACCATAGTATTCAGGGTCTTTCATCGGTCAGGGTAAATAGGTGCTTCAACTACCAAGATGTCTAGGTGCTTCAACTGCCAGGGTCTCTAGTTGCTTTACCTTCTTTGGTATTTAGGTGCTTCTACTACAAAGGTCTCTAGGTGCTTCAACTACCAGGTTTTCTTGTTGCTTCACCTTCCGTGGTATTTAGATGCTTCTACAACCAAGATCTCTAGGTGCTTCAAGTAGCAAGATCTCTAGGTGCTTCAACTACCAAGGTCTCTAGGTGCTTCAACTACCAAGGTCTCTAGGTGCTTCAACTACCAAGGTCTCTAGGTGCTTCAACTACCAAGGTCTCTAGGTGCTTCAACTACCAAGGTCTCTAGGTGCTTCAACTACCAAGGTCTCTAGGTGCTTCAACTACCAAGGTCTCTAGGTGCTTCAACTACCAAGGTCTCTAGGTGCTTCAACTACCAAGGTCTCTAGGTGCTTCAACTACCAAGGTCTCTAGGTGCTTCAACTACCAAGGTCTCTAGGTGCTTCAACTACCAAGGTCTCTAGGTGCTTCAACTACCAAGGTCTCTAGGTGCTTCAACTACCTCTGTGTATTAATTTCTACAATGGACACCAAACAGGTTTTTTTTTTTTAATTCTTAATAGAAATAATCTATTTAAGGAGATGATCAATATGTCTCCATTACTGATGTTGGTCGAGTCTCTTATAACACAGACCAAAAAAAAAGCTTACCATGTGATCGGTTCTTTCCATTATGTATGAATATGAATAAAGTGTATGTAGGAACGTTGTGTGTGTATTGTATATGTGTGTATGTATATATGTGCATGTGTAGGTGTATGTAAATTTATGTGTATATGTACGTGTGGGTATATGTGCAAGTGTATGGGAGCATGTACATGTGTGTGTGTGTGTGTATGTATATATGCGTGTATGTGCATATGTGTATATAAATCTACGCTTGAATGTGTACATGTAGGTATATCTATATATGTGTGTAAAGAACCTGCTCTGGTCAGTGAAAGCCTTATATCACTTAGGGGCGGGAAGGGACGGGACTTGGCGGGGGTGTGATGGGAAGGGACGGGACTTGGCGGGGGTGTGACGGGAAGGGACGGGACTTGGCTGGGGTGTGACGGGAAGGGACGGGACTTGGCGGGGGTGTGACAGGAAGGGACGGGACTTGGCGGTGGTGTGACGGGAAGGAACGGGACTTGGCGGGGGTGTGACGGAAAGGGACGGGACTTAGCGGGGTGTGACGGGAAGGGACGGGACTTGGCGGTGGTGTGACGGGAAGGGACGGGACTTGGCGGGGTGTGACGGGAAGGGACGGGACTTGGCGGTGGTGTGACGGGAAGGGACGGGACTTGGCGGGGGTGTGACGGGAAGGGACGGGACTTGGCGGGGTGTGACGGGAAGGGACGGGACTTGGCGGGGTGTGACGGGAAGGGACGGGACTTGGCGGTGGTGTGACGGGAAGGGACGGGACTTGGCGGTGGTGTGACGGGAAGGGACGGAACTTGGCGGGGGTGTGACGGGAAGGGACGGGACTTGGCGGGGGTGTGACGGGAAGGGACGGGACTTGGCGGGGGTGTGACGGGAAGGGACGGGACTTGGCGGGGGTGTGACGGAAAGGGACGGGACTTGGCGGGGGTGTGACGGGAAGGGACGGGACTTGGCGGGGGTGTGACGGGAAGGGACGGGACTTGGCGGGGGTGTGACGGGAAGGGACGGGACTTGGCGGGGGTGTGACGGGAAGGGACGGGACTTGGCGGGGGTGTGACGGGAAGGGACGGGACTTGGCGGGGATGTGACGGAAAGGGACGGGACTTAGCGGGGTGTGACGGGAAGGGACGGGACTTGGCGGTGGTGTGACGGGAAGGGACGGGACTTGGCGGGGTATGACGGGAAGGGACGGGACTTGGCGGGGTGTGTCGGGAAGGGCCGGGACTTGGCGGTGGTGTGACGGGAAGGGACGGGACTTGGCGGGGGTGTGATGGGAAGGGACGGGACTTGGCGGGGGTGTGACGGGAAGGGACGGGACTTGGCGGGGGTGTGACGGGAAGGGACGGGACTTGGCGGGGGTGTGACGGGAAGGGACGGG
This sequence comes from Homarus gammarus, assembly GCA_958450375.1. NCBI lineage: Eukaryota > Metazoa > Arthropoda > Malacostraca > Decapoda > Nephropidae > Homarus > Homarus gammarus. Next base: position 782,753 of record CAUDMG010000716.1, on the reverse strand, counting down.
ACTTGGCGGGGGTGTGACGGAAAGGGACGGGACTTAGCGGGGTGTGACGGGAAGGGACGGGACTTGGCGGTGGTGTGACGGGAAGGGACGGGACTTGGCGGGGTGTGACGGGAAGGGACGGGACTTGGCGGGGGTGTGACGGGAAGGGACGGGACTTGGCGGTGGTGTGACGGGAAGGGACGGGACTTGGCGGGGGTGTGATGGGAAGGGACGGGACTTGGCGGGGGTGTGACGGGAAGGGACGGGACTTGGCGGGGTGTGACGGGAAGGGACGGGACTTGGCGGTGGTGTGACGGGAAGGGACGGGACTTGGCGGTGGTGTGACGGGAAGGGACGGGACTTGGCGGGGGTGTGATGGGAAGGGACGGGACTTGGCGGGGGTGTGACGGGAAGGGACGGGACTTGGCGGGGGTGTGACGGGAAGGGACGAGACTTGGTGGGTTGTGACAGGAAAGGACGGGACTTGGCGGGGGTGTGACGGGAAGGGACGGGACTTGACGAGGTGGGACAGGGGCGGGGCGGGGCGGGACGGGAGTGGACGGGTCTCCACGAAGAAAAAGAAAAAGTGGAATAATAAGGAGAAAAAGACTAAAAAGAAGAATAAAAAAAGGAAAACCAAGAAGACAGCCAAGTATCACAACAGTGTTCTGGCCACACACACACACACACACACACACACACACACTCATGCAGTAAATATTACCTGGAATTAAAACAACAATTTCACACAGTAATTAACACACATCACCTGGGGGAACTGACTGACGCCCTGAGGGATATTGGAGAGAGAGAGAGAGAGAGCGAGAGAGAGAGAGAGAGAGAGAGAGACCACTATACCAGGGTCCACGTGCCATATCTCTCCTTTTGACAGTTATTAAGGAAACACTAGACAGAGATGGTTGACAAAGTGCCTGGTTGTTTCCTCGTAAGCGACCTCCCTGTGGTAGCCTCAGCGTTCGCCAAGTGCATTATTACCATATAAATGTTCACAAACTGCCCAATTACATACGGATAATACCGTCTCGGATGTATAAGTAACAGAACGAGGTAGTTATGCATGGAATGACTGCTGATAATTCATACACAAGTAATTGCATAATGGCCATACGCTGATCTATAATACAAAAAATTATATCAACAAAGAATAGAATGAAGGTACGATATATAAAAAAAACCAAAACGATTATACTAACGATTATACAATAAAGGATTATATACCACTGGGTACTTTATAGTAACATATGTGTGTCGTATATCCATGTTATATAAAAGAGGAAATAATTAAGAAGGGGGGAAGAAGAAAACAAGGATAGAAGGAAATTGAATACACTTAGAATAATTTTGATAAGCGGATGATACTAAGATAATGAGATATATGAGGAGCTTGGCTATCAGGGCGACTAACACGGCACAGTAGCTTAGTGGTGATGATAACACAGCCACTCTCAACCACACCTTAGATGCCTTATGGAGACTATGTTTTATATATATATGTCAAGTTAAATAAGGAACATAGACGATTAAACTTTGAAGAGAAACTGACATTTTTATAATGATTTTTTTTACTGCTACAACTTAATGGATAGTGATTCATATATGGCAGAATTGTTCTTAGGTTAGGTTAGGTTAGGTTAGGTTAGGCTAGGCTAGGCTAGGTTAGGTTAGGTTAGGTTAGGTTAGGTTAGGTTAGGTTAGGTTAGGTTAGGTAAGGTAGGAAGGTAATCATTTAAATGTATTACGATAGTAGTAATAGTAGTAGTAGTGTGCGTTAATGGGTGGATAGCATGGGTGGATAGCATGAGTGATGCTGGCTTGTGTGAGCTGATAGGGGTAAACAATGAATGAGGTCTTGTAGCTTAAGTAAGACTGAATAACGATGAATAAAAGGTGTGTGTGTGTGTGTGTGTGTGTGTGTGTGTGTGTGTGTGTGTGTGTGTGTGTGTGATTACCCTTATTTCCGGTTAACATGCATTTAAGTCGGTAATTGTGTGTGGGTGTATTTATGTGTGTATGTATGTATGTGTGTCCATCCGTCTGTGTGTGTGTTTGTGTGTGTCTGTTCTTAACCAAAACTAATCAAAACAGATAATTACCCACCAAAAAGCAAATTATCATAACGACCTCCCATCATCATCCACAATTACACACAAGTAAAGCAAGTCACACCGAGTCATTCTGAGCACCAGCCGAATCACCAAACACACCACCATCGTTCTTGTGTAAATAATTCTCCTCGCGACGTAAAATAATTAAAGGAAACGAGAGAAAAATGCGAATAAAGTGTAATTTACAGCGGAAGACTTCACATTAAATCTGAGCAGCACTGAGATTTATATATACCTGACTGGACTCTCACACCTGGAGCACCTTACGAGTGGTTGATGTTAGTTGATATTACCACGAACAGGATAGCTAAAACAATTAATAATATTTATTTTTTTCACGCAACTGTATCCGATTTAATATAACCAACTTTAACGTAAAGTTTAGATTTTCTTTTATTTAATCATTTAATCCGAGAGGAAAATAGAAATAGCTCAAAAGCCCCGTTCGTGGTAATTTTTCCAACACCGGTTGTCTTCTTTTCCCTTCGGGGGATCCCACGACGTGTAATTAACTCTCGGTAACTTCCAGGTGACAAATCAAAGAAAATGGGAAACGGATGGGGTAGTGTCCCAGCCATCTTCCCTCGTTACCTTGGTTCCTCATCAGGAATTCTCACTTCCAGTTACGACCACAGGATTGTAATAATTAGGGCCGGGGAACGAGGGTACTTTCACGCCATTGGGGGTCCGTAAGTCGCGGTGTGTTGTTGTAGTGTTTCCCTCAATGTGTTTTACCAGTGTACTTCAGGAGCCTATTACTCACGCCTGGCGGGGTCGCGTGAGTAGGGCGGTCAGTGACTGTGTGTGTGTGTGTGTGCGCGTGCATATGTGTATGTGTGTATCATGGCTGGAGAACTGAAAGAGCTCCAGTACTCATACATGTGTGTACACGTACATATTCACCCTAACAACCTCTAGAGCTGTTATGTTTTCAAGGTCAAGAGGTTGAATGACAGAGTAATGAGAGCTTTAAGGATTATTCCCCCTTACACTTAGCAGATGAGGAGCTCCGGGCAAGGAGTAGAGAAGCGACAAAAACAGAAATAAAAAAAGCCATATAAATGTTTTGTTCTTGCTAAGGAGAGGTGTTACTATGGTCTCAATTAACGTATATATCAACATCAACAATATCTAAATCTTCTTTATATCCAGATTTTCAGATTTGCCCGGCGAGGTGGCTAGTTTATTGGGCACCCCCTTGCACCCTGTCCTCTTTTCGTGGTCTAAAAAGGTCAAAGGTCATTTTTTTACATTGGCATTATGCAGCGTAAATTGGCACCTTATTCTTGTGTGGTCTTATTTATTATTACTGCAGGAAACTGGTTGAGTTGGGTTAGGTTAGGTTCGGTTAGGTTAGGTTAGGTTAGGTTAGGTTAGTCATGAAGCCATACATTTATAGACCGTATTTTGACTACTTACCTGGTCGTACCTGTACAGAATCCAGTTTAAATTTTCGCCAAACATTTACGAAGAAACTATTTCGATTTACCAACAATATCTACATCGAATAACTGTAGCATTACTGTAGTGTATTGAGGGATATTGTACCCTACATAATACACCCTGTAGTATCAATTAATATATCACTACCAGGTCACCAGGTCCATCACCAGGTAGCCGGGCACCAGAAGGCAACTCTCCGCTCTCAGGTATCCGCGTTTCACAAGATCAAGAGTTCATGTACTCGTATTTATGTTAAGTCACTCTTATTACTCCCACCATAACATCACCATAAGACTGAACAAACCATTTCCCTTTACAACCACTCTCAGGGCTATTAACTATTACCATTGCAATTAACGATAGTAATTACTTTATTATCACCATTACAGCTTGACACTAACACAACTCAAATCACCAGGACTAATTACCCAACCAGTTATTAGTATGTTTAACGATCCAAATAATATTTTAGTATGGGGTGTTTACGATGTGTTAGCACGCTGTTTACATCTTGGCTTCACCATTACCAAGAATATCCTTACCATTACCCCTTATCAATGGTGACATCACTAGCAATAGGCCAGATATGTACTAAAAACAATTAATACAAAATAGTGTTGATTTTCTTAGTGTTTTTATTAATAAATATAGCAGCTACCGAGACACACACACACACACACACACACACACACACACACACACACTCATTGTACGAACCAACAAGACATTATCAGTCACTTCCAAAACTGAACAGATAACAACAAGAAAAAGGCTGATAAAAATAATAAATAATTAAATATCGATAAAGATACATGCATAAATAATGAATAAATAGGAAATAAAGAGAAAGGACAATAATATAAGCTGCGTGGGGTGTGGGAAAAGGCTTGTAGTTGGACGTGACCCTGGCTGGCAGTGCTTAACGTGTGTGGACAAAGCACCAGACTAGACCACCACAATGATGTATAGTTATCAGGTAATAAATGACCTGACGTCACACACACTACGGCAACGGTATCACCACCACCACAACCACCATCACTACCCTCTACCCACACTCCCCCCCCCCTCACCCCACCCACCACTACCATCACCACCACCCACCTAGATGCATTTGAAAATTACTACCTGACCACATGTAATTTAGTCAAGTACACACTCCGGCCAAATTCTGTCAAGTTATGAGGTTTGCTTTGGAAAACATCGATCGATACGGAAGTCCTATGATGAATATGACACTCGGCACTGTATTTCTAGTGGGCTTAAGTGTGTAAATCAGCGCTTGAGTAACGCTTGAGTCGTAGAATTATGGCAGGGACGTGGTGTGTGTGTTACAGAGATCCGGTTTAACTGACTCAGCTCTCGTGGGTGTGGTCTGTGGGATGTCGCTTCACTTCTATGGTAATTTTTTTATAATGTTAAAATGAAAGATAACTGATTGATAACTGATTGATAATGAAATATAGATAAGGATATAGATAAATAGCGTATTATTGTTGTAATAGTAGTAGTAGTTGTAGTAATAGTAATAGTATCATCATCACTATTACTATTTTTTTTTTTTTTTTTGGGCACCCCCCTACATCATTGTGTAAGGTGAAGCGCAGAAGCGTTTACAGCGCCCAACAGGGAAGCATGCTAAGTTCATGCTTGTCTTGATGTCTCATGAGTTAAGGGCGTAGAAGCCTGAAGAGTCAGTGGTTTGTGTCATCAAGTTATTGGAAGCTCCAACAACTTGTCCCTGAATACGAATTCGCAACTTTCGACTAACAACAGGTACCTACTTTACTGCTAGGTGAACAGGGACTAATGGGGGCTAGGAAGTAAGTCCAAACAACTTCCACCGGCCCGGGAAGCGAACCCGTGACATCTCGTTTGCGAGGCAAGAACGGTACCGCTTCTACCACCGATCCCCCCACTATTACTATGAAAAAACGGGAATATAACGAGAAGAGAATCCACACTCCTCGATATTTTGACTACACCTGAACATCATTACTATTAACCTGTCAATGACTTCCAACACATACTACATTATACCAAGTGACTGACACCTCCAGCAGTCTCCCCACATCGAGTCTCCGTTATCATTAGTGCTTAGGGAGAATAACTGTGTGAAACTCGACTACGAAATGCTTAATCTTTTTCTGAATGGATTTTATGATTAGTGTTTCTACAGATTTTATTTTAGATAATCTTTTAACATTGTTTTGTATTGAAGTGTGAGGTTGAGGGTGATAAGAGTGACAAATTTAGTTTTATTGAGAGTTATATTCTCGTTATTCCTACCCTGAATAGTGTCTGGGGTTTGTTTACGTTTTACAGCAGACACTACGGCACTAAAATATTTATAGATGGAAGGTAAAACAAAAACAACTTAACCTATTCTAGCTAATCTAACCATACACAAATAATATATAAATTAATATTGTTAGGTTAGGTAAGGTTAGATTAGTTAAGTTAGGTTAATTTGATTCACGTCGTCTTTCATAAATGATTTGATACCGTCGTCTTACTGATCACTAGATGCAACAGTTGCTGACGCGATGCGGCTTTTCGCGTGCAATTTTATCGTGATTCAAGTGCACTCGTATTTGTTGATTTTTTTTCATTTGTGTGTAAGATAGGATTTTATTTACTTGTTTTGTTATTTCTTAATTTTTATACATTCTTAAGAAAGTATATACTGTCTCCTTATTTATTTTCTATTTTCTTAAGGAATGATATAGTTTTATTGTGTATTTATAAATTCTTACGAAACTATTTTTTCCCTTCCTATCTTTTTATATATTCATTTATATATATATATATATATATATATATATATATATATATATATATATATATATATATATATATATATATATATATATATATATACTTTTAAAGAAATAATGAATTTATTTTAACTTATATTCTTATATTTTTTTCCTGAATGGGGGAAGAGTGTTGGGAGTTAGTTTCTCACGACAGATGAAGGAGGCAACACGCGGGTTTTTGAACACAGTAACGGGACTTTTGGCTTCGCTACCTCGACTCTAATTGCTTCCGGCCAAGGCAGAGTCTATTGTGGTTTAACACAGAGGAGAAAGACGCCAGCCACTCCTGTCAGACAATTACCCCAAGATAACCAGCTAGCCAGTTAACTATCATATCCTCGGGAGAGAAAGTCGGAAAACCAGTTAGTAAAGCAGTCAGTCGAAAAAAACTCAGCAACAACAGTCAGGTTTTTTTCCTCAGATACTCGACTGACTGCTGCTAGTGGTGGTCATATGTTTCTTCAGTAGTGAGTGAGTCAGTGGTTCTCAACTCAGTCAGCCGGTCTGTAAGTTCAGCCAACAAGAACACGCTCAAGTTTTTGTTCTCTTTTTTTTTTTAGCCAAAACAGTTACTCACTAAAATGACTGATAGTTGAGACTTAACAAGCTGTCAGACAGATGGAAGTTTCCTAAAAATCTAAACGAGTGAGGTATCAAAAAATAGTAGTAACTGTATATACAAACAGTTAAATTGTTATCGAATAGTTGTTTAGTGTGAGATCAGGAGGATTTTTTTAGTTAATGATCCATAAAACTTTCAGAAACTTTTAAAAAAATCCATTATTTTTTCTGAAAGTTAGAATCTTTAAGCTTTCATAAACTTAAAAAAAATACACCAAATTTTCCTAAACTTTAAGAAGATCCACTAAAACTTTCATAAACTTTCAGAAAATCCACCAAATTTTCCTAAACTGTAAGAAAATCCAAAACATTTTCCTAAACTTTCAGAAAATCCACCAAATTTTCCTAAGCTATCAGAAAATCCACCAAATTTCCCTAAACTTTAAGAAAATCCACTAAATTTTCAGAAACATTCAGACGCTCCACGAAATTAAACTCCTATCAGTTTCAGTGTAAGAGTTATAAGCATTTTGAACGTCTCTCGTGTGTTCAAGTGAAGGACCTACCATTACTGTCAGCTGTTTCACGATCTCCCATGGACTCAGCTAATCAGGTGTCCATCAGAAAAGAAATCAGTCAAACGTCAATCATCAGAGTCAGTCAGATACTAGATATTTATACCTATCAGTCAGACTCTTATCAAACAGTTTCACAAGTCAGTAACTCATCAAAACACTTTCACCAGTCAGTTACTCATCATACAGTTACACCAGCCAGGCACTCACCAAACAGTTACACCAGTTAACATACTCCCTCCATAAAGCCAGTCAATTATAAACTTTGTAAAAGCAGTCAGTCGAAACTACACTCCAAAATGAACCATTGATGACACACCATACAGTCAACGCAGTCAGTATTTAATGGGTTCAAACCAGTCATTGGCTCACGTCCGTCAACCAGTAACCTATCAAGCAGTCATAGTCAGTTGAACAGTTAGAAGAAACTTGCATCAAATTCGCCATACAGTTTACCAGTCAACATGAGGTAAAGACCCAGTTATCTCCTCGCCGGTTACTCAGTCTAAAGCTAAGAATAAAATGATCAGTCAAATAGCAATCAATTAGACAGCCAATCAACTGCTAGAGTGAATAGATATCTTCAATCACAATGTATACGTGTGTGTGTGTGTGTGTGTGTGTGTGTGTGTGTATGGCCCGTGCGTAACTGATGATAGTGTTCTGATAGTGAGTGCTGTCATAGTAATGATAGTGTATGTTGAAAAGTTACCTGTTCTATTAGGCCAGGTATTGTGAAGGTGTGATGATGATGATAAGGTTGCCCCGTTGACACTAGTCTTTGATGGTGAAGAGTGTGGTGATGGTGAAGAGTGTGGTGATGGTGAAGAGTGTGGTGATGGTAAAGAGTGTGGTGATGGTGAAGAGTATGGTGATGGTGAAGAGTGTGGTGATGGTGAAGAGTGTGGTGATGTTGAAGAGTGTGGTGATGGTGAAGAGTGTGGTGATGGTGAAGAGTGTGGTGATGGTGAAGAGTATGGTGATGTTGAAGAGTGTGGTGATGGTGAAGAGTGTGGTGATGGTAAAGAGTGTGGTGATGGTGAAGAGTGTGGTGATGGTGAAGAGTGTGGTGATGGTGAAGCGTGTGGTGATGGTGAAGAGTGTGGTAATGGTGAAGATTGTGGTGATGGTGAAGAGTGTGGTGATGGTGAAGAGTGTGGTGATGGTAAAGAGTGTGGTGATGGTAAAGAGTGTGGTGATGGTGAAGAGTGTGGTGATGGTGAAGAGTGTGGTGATGGTGAAGAGTATGGTGATGAAGGGTGTAGTAATGATAATGAGGGTTTTTGGTGATAGTGAGAGTGACATTGAGCGTTGTTTGTGTTGTTTGTGGTGATGGTGACTTGGTGATACTGGTGGTGATAGGCGAGCGGTGACAGTGATGGTGAAAGTAATGGCGTTAGTGATTGTGATGGTGAAAGTAATGGTGTTAGTGATAGTGATGATGAAAGTAATGGTGTTAGTTATAGTAAAAGTAATGGCGTTAGTGATGATGATGGTGAAAGTTATGGTGTTGGTGATAGTGATGGTAAAAGTGATGGTGTTAGTGATAGTGATGATGGAAATAATGGCGTTAGTGATGGTAAAAGTGATGGTGTTAGTGATAGTGATGGTGATGGTGATTGTTTATCTTAATGACATTGTATTATAGCCACGAAAGTATATATATATATATTGGAAATCATACACAGAAGCCCAGTTTACCTACACCGAAATAATGTCAATTTGTATTATAAAAAGGGGCTAGAATTTCCCCTCCAACAAACATTCATACAAAAAAAGCGTAAAATTTTATTGTTGTTGTGATGACTACTATACTCGATGCATCCTGAGGTGAGTTTCGTCATACACCTTGTCTGTTGCATGGTGTTTACCTGAGATATTTACACCCCCCCCCCCTCTCTCTCTCCCTCTCCATCGGTCCTCCTGGCACCTCTCTCCCTTCCTCCTTCCCTCCTTCTCTCTTCTCTTCCTTTCCCTCATCTACCTCGTTCTTTCACCTCCCTCCTTCATTATTTCCCTCGCCTTCGTTTCTTTCTCCCTCGTTCATCTTTCTTCTTCCCTCCCTCTCCTCCTCCCATCTTTCCTTTATTCTTCCATATGTCTCCTGTGTGTGTGTGTGTGTGTGTGTGTGTGTGTGTGTGTGTGTGTGTGTGTGATGGCTGGTGAACAGACACCTAGACAGATGATATAATTTACTTCAATGACCCGACGTTGTGTAGATATGACATGGTTTAGGTCTACTCACTACAATTAGACACGGTAGTTAGACACGGGTGTAGACAGAAGGGGGTTAGACATGGGTGTAGACAGAAGGGGGTTAGACATGGGTGTAGACAGAAGGGGGTTAGACATGGGTGTAAACAGAAGGGGGTTACACATGGGTGTAGACAGAAGGGGGTTAGACATGGGTGTAAACAGAAGGGGGTTAGACATGGGTGTAGACAGAAGGGGGTTAGACATGGGTGTAAACAGAAGGGGGTTAGACATGGGTGTAAACAGAAGGGGGTTAGACATGGGTGTAGACAGAAGGGGGTTAGACATGGGTGTTTGATATGTTTTTTTTTTTAGACACTATGGTTAGACATTGGAGTTAGACAAAGGTATTATTAGACAGGTGTGTGACAAGATTCAGTACATGTTATCTACTTTATAAAATATAGTATACCTGTCCATTATTAATTAGGTCATTTGAGGTCATTTACGATGAAGTTTTTAGGCCTTTATATTCCAGGTAGTAAATTAATGATATGACGTGGAATTTATTCATCAACGAACCGAAAACCTAACCTAACCTAACCTAACCTAACCATGAGAATATCTACTCAGAATTGATACAGAGAGAGATAGTAGAATGCTATGAATGATTAAGAGAGATAAAAAGACTCCTCAAAACGTGGCAAAGAGTGTGTAAAACTAACCAGAGAGAGAGAGAGAGAGAGAGAGAGAGAGAGAGAGAGAGAGAGAGAGAGAGAGAGAGAGAGTATCGCCAGGTCGACGTTCGGGAAGCGTGTGCAGGCAGGCTGGGGGGACTGTCAGAAGTAACTCATACCTGTAATTACAGCATCCGGCGTCCAGGCAGGTAAGAAGTTTTGGAGGCCCCTTGACGGTAGGGGGCTGTCTGTGGTCCATCAAAGGAGGGGGGAGAAGGGGAGGTGAAGGGGAGGTGAAGGGGAGGAAGCTAGGAGAGAGGGAGTGGTGAAGGGAAGGAGAGGAAAGAGATGCATAACGGGAAGAAGGGTGGTGAGAAACGGAAAAGAAGGAAGAGGTGAAAAAGGAAAGGGAGAGGGGAAGAGGTGGAGACGGAGAGGAAAGGGGAAAGAAGACGAGGTGGGAAGAAGAGAAAGGGGAGGGGAGATGGAGGGGAATGAGAATAAGAAGAAGTGGGAAGAGGATAGAAGGAAGGGTAGAGAGGGAAAGGGTGGATAAGAGAAGGAAGAATGGAAGAGGGGTAGAAGGAAAGCAGGAGGAACTGACAAGGACGATTATAATACAAGGGAGGAACGGAAATGGGATGGAGAACGGAAGGAGAAGAGGGGGAGAAAGGAAGAGACGAAGAAAGGTAACACAAGAGAAAGAAGGAGACGATAAGTAGGAGGAGATAAAAGACACGACATTGAAAGAGTAAACGACAGGGGGAAGAACAGTGAGGAAGAGAGAGAAAAGAAGAGGTAAAGAGGAAGAGGGGAGGTTGACAGGAGAAGACAGAGGAAGGAGGAGGTAAGGAGAAAATGAGAAGGGGGGCAGGAGGAGATGAAGATAATGAGTAAACAGACAGTGGACAGGAGAACAGGAAGAGACAAACGAGGGAGAGGAGAAAGAGAGAAGGAAAAGATGAAAGGAAACGAGAATGAAAGACAGTTTAAGAGAGAGAAGGAGGAGAGGGAGGAGGGGCGAGAGGGTAGAGAAGGTGAGGGGGGGGGGGGGGAAGAGGGTGGAAAGAGTCTTACACAGAGAGAAAAGGTGACGAAAAAATCAGAGACTCAGACAATCAGGAAAGACAGACACAGACAGATAAAACGAAGTTGGAGTTACTTGGAATTCGACGAGATGAAGGAAGGAAGGAAGAAAGGAAGGAAGGAAGGACAAGCAGATAAAACCCAATTATAAGAAAGCTTACCAAAAAAAATCTGATAACATAATTAATTTAAAAATGAGGATCAGAGTAATTACTAAAACACTTGATAAAGGAAAATACATCACAAAATAGAAGAATAACCTGTTAAGAGGAAAAAAAAAGTGATAACTCGTATACCGGACCAATATACAGATTAATGAAACACCTGGTATTGATTAAATTACAGGTGTTACTTACAGGTGAGACAGCGAACCACTACATCTGTCACATAACCTACACGTTCTTACGCAGAGGGAAATAATATGCTTGGTTGATGAATTGCCTGACTGATACGAAAAGGAGAAAAGCAAAAATAGAACAGCGATTGTGTCTAAGCAAGCATAACAGACAACTATATCGCCTGGCCATCGATAGACGTACTGATTACATGGAATATATGATGACCTTAATTACAGACCAGCAACAACAATAAAAAAAAAATCAGGTTAATCAAAACATGGAAGAAAATGAATAAAACGAATGGTATACTGAAGAAAACGTAAAACTCCATGTTAAATGTCGGAGGTCGATGGGTATACAACTTGATATAATGAGTATGTTATGAGAGGTGGCAGGCCGTCTCATAGCGCCTTGTTTATCTTACTTATTATGTTGTCTATCTTGTTTATTATCAGTCTTATCAACTCCGTCCTTCCGATAGTTATTAGATTTTTTATTTAGCGTCTTGCACCGTGCGCTGGTCTGAGTAATGATACGATAATTACACCAACCTGATAACATCTGTTTCCTTAACCTGGCGAAACACAGAGAGTCCTTCTAAAACACCCAACAGTCATCTCATCTAATATAACCTAACAATAAATTCCTTCCTATGCATTAAATATCCTCACAACTAACCATCCTATCTAAACCTTTACTAACCACGACACGTTAAGTATAATATCATCCGGGTATTATTTTTATTATAGCCAAAGTCACTGTTGAGCTGGGAAAGCGAACGTCGTCATGGCCTGGAAGAAATGTATGAGAGGAACTATATGATAAGGGCATCGTGAGGGTATACAGTAAGACAGCCAAAGATTAAACTGATACAAACAGAGTTAATTTATTTATGGTGTGATAAAAAATGTTAACTCAACCATTACAGTATGGCCTTGAGTGTTGGAGGATGGTAGGAGTGAAGGGGATAGGATGTAGGAGTGGATAGGTAGAATAGGGTAAATAAGAGGGATTTATTTCTGTATATGGATGGCAATTATGTGAATAAGTATGGGGAAAAAAGGGGGAATGTGTGTTTATTTCTGAACGAGAGTGAGGTTGAAAGGGCATACAAGAGGGGAGGTTGAATAGGGTTAAGAAGGGTTGACATAAAAGGTGAGTCTCAGGTAAGGATGAGGTGGGCTTTTAATTGGCCAGGTGTATCATTAGTCAGGTAATTCTCAGTAGGGAGGAGAAACTTTAGTTTATATGTTGTCTGTTTGAAAAGTTTTACATCGGGTTTACACACACACACAGACAACACACACATACACACACACATACACACACACATACACACACACACACACACACACACACACACACACACACAGACACACACACACACACACACACACACACACTAAGGTAACAGCTCGGTATCTGCCTGGTGTTGAACTCTCCAGTCTGGGACACATTAATGCTCAAAAGAGTATAATTTTTTTTAACGCACTGTGTTAGGTTAGGTAATGATAGCTTTTAGATTATGCTTATCGTCATCAGTACTCATCACGGTACACTATCACCAGTCTGACTACCATAAAATATATTAACACATTTCAACATTGATAAGAAAGAAAAAATGTATGAATTTATTTCCGTTTTTCGCCAAAATTCAAGATAAAATTAACAGATCTCTCTCTCTCTCTCTCTCTTTATCACACACACACACACACACACACACACACACACACACACACACACACACACCCCACACACACATTACACCGTAGACACACCTCTCGTTCGTGATTTATACGAGAGAATAACACGTATTAAGTACTTACTGTTATGTGGTAACGTCCAGACGCCAGACGTAGACAAATAGTGATAGCTAAGACGTACCCTGGGTATGTAAACCTGAGGTGGTGTGTGTGTGTGTGTGTGTGTGTGTGTGTGTGTGTGTTTGTCTTTTACGGTATATAATATTTCACTTTGAATAAAAATCGTATAATATGTCTCTGATTAATATTAATGGTATAATGTCAGTGATGGATGATGATGGTATAATGTGGTATAATGTCATATTTCATTATATTTATTGTGTTTCTATTAGTATGATTGACTGATAGATACACAACATCACCTTCTGTCCGGATGTTATATATGATAGGGCTATTTGTCTAGTTAATTATAGCCGTATATATCAAGTGATGTGATGAGTATATCAAGATTGTGTTATATAAAGTGCTAGAGTATAATATATACGATACAGATATATCAATGTTCAGTGTTATTAATATTTCAAGAGATATATTAGTTTATTATGTTATTCGACTGCCACCTGGCCTAGCTCTGTGTGTGTGTGTGTGTGTGTGTGTGTGTGTGTGTGTGTGTGTGTGTTATTATTATCATTGTTATTATTATGCGGTTCATCACATTTGGGAAGACACCGAAAAAAATCAATTGCTAAAAAGAGAGAGAGAGAGAGAGAGAGAGAGAGAGAGAGAGAGAGAGAGAGAGAGAGAGAGAGAGAGAGACCCCACACACTCCTGGCTCCGTATGTCATATAATCAGACACCGGGTCACTCTGATCAATGACCGACATTAGTTATCGCTGTCAGGTCTCTTCCCCCTTTTTCCTCCTCCTCTTCTTCTTCTTTATCACCCTTCCTCTCAGCTTCTCCTCCTCCTTCTGTTCTTCTTCTATAATTTCTTTTCTCTCCTCTACACTGAATTACTTGGCGATAGATAATAAATAAACATAAGAGGAAACAAGAGCTGATGTTTTTTCGGCAAGTTTTCTTTGTTTTTGTCTGGTTCGTTAACTTGTTTACTCACACACACACACACACACACACACACACACACACACACACTTCACCCCATCATCATTATTTCAGAATTATCTAGTAAGTTAAGGTAGAGTCTCAGAGTACATTTTAGGCCATTATGGTAGTTAATTTTGTTCATAAGATTAAATTATCTCAATAGAAATCTTAGGAATATTTATAGTAAAATTTCACTATTGGAAAGAGTCTCAGTGTAATTATGACTCCATTTGAACATTATTTTTTTTAAGTTTCAGCTTAAGCCAGTCAATGAGCTTAGGTAGAGTCTTAGAGTAACTGTAAACCCATGTTGACATTAGGTTAGGTTAGGTTAGGTTAGGTTAGGTTAGGTTAGGTTAGTTTGAGCCAAGTAGTTATATTTACACGTCACTTCAAGTTAGTTTGTGAGAAGCATTTTTCACCAGATACATTCAGAGCATGAACCACTTAAGAGCACCCCCCCCCCCTCCTAGTCTGGCAAGTGAGTTGTTGCTGTGTTGGTATTAGTGGTGGTGGGTTGAGTGAACGTGTTGGTGATGGTGGTGGAGGAGGATTGAGTGAACGTGTTGGTGATGGTGGTGGAGGAGAATTGAGTGAACGTGTTGGTGATGATGGTGGAGGAGGATTGAGTGAACGTGTTGGTGATGGCAATGGTGGAGAATTGAGTGAACGTGTTGTTGATGGTGGTGGAGGAGGATTGAATGAACGTGTTGGTGATGGTGGTGGAGGAGGATTGAGTGAACGTGTTGGTGATGGTGGTGGAGGAGGATTGAGTGAACGTGTTGGTGATGGTGGTGGAGAAGGATTGAGTGAACGTGTTGGTGATGGCAATGGTGGAGAATTGAGTGAACGTGTTGGTGATGGTGGTGGAGGAGGATTGAGTGAACGTGTTGGTGATGGTGGTGGAGGAGGATTGAGTGAACGTGTTGGTGATGGTGGTGGAGGAGGATTGAGTGAACGTGTTGGTGATGGCAATGGTGGAAGATTGAGTGAACGTGTTGGTGATGGCAATGGTGGAGGATTGAGTGAACGTGTTGGTGATGGTGGTGGAGGGTCGAGTGAACGCCTGAGTGAACGTGCCAGACAGGACAAAAATATCTATCTACGTGATGATGAATCTGTTGATGATGACACACACACACACACACACACACACACACACACACACACACACTGGCTGAGTCCAAAGTGTATTTTTCCACTGATTCAGGGGTGAGACTTGGGGGAAGGGGGGGGGGTGCCGGGGGGGAAGGGTGCGTAGGATGGGTGCGTTAGAGAGGATGAGTGGTAGGAGAGGGTGCGTAGAGGGGGGTTCCGGGGGGGGAAGGGTGTGGATGGGGAAAGGATGGAGAGAGTGCGTGGGGCCTGGGAGGAGGGTGCGTGAAGGGTACGATGCACTGGGGGGGGGGGGGGGTGAGGGTGCGTTGGGTTAAAAAGTGGGTACGAGGAGAATAGTGTATGTCGTGGAAAGGTGCGTGTGGGGAAGGTGCTTAAAAGGGTGCGTGGAGTAGGAAGGAGGGTGTTTTAAGTAGGAACAAGGGTGTGTGAAATGGTGCTTGCGGAGTGGTAGGTGTGTGTGTGGGTAGTGTTCGGTGGAGTAGGGTGCGTGGGCGGAGGGTGTGTGGGCGTTAGGTGCGTGGGTGTAAGGTGCGTGGGGGAAAGGTGCGTGATGAGACTAACACACCATCACACCTCTACACATGATTGCTAGAGGTGATGGTAGTGGCATTTTCCGACGGGCTTTGTGTGTAGAAAGAGGAGAGGAAAAGTAGGAGGAGAGGGAAGGGTAGGAGGAAGAGGAGGAGTAGGAACGAAAGGAGGAAGAAGATGAGGTGGAAGAGGAACGGCAGTAGGAAGAAGAAGAAGGGGAGATGGAGGAAGAACGATAAGAGGAAGAAGAGGAGATGGAGGAGGAATGGTAGGAGGAATAAGCGAAGGAGAAGGAAAGGTTGGAAGAGGAGGAAAATGAAGAAGAAGAAGAAGAAGAAGAAGAAGAGGAAGAGCAGGAGTAGGTGGGTCTATTTAATGGTAGACAAAAAAAGGAATCAATCACCAAGAAGACATAAGTAAAGTAACATCCATTCATTGTCTACAGAAGTCACTCAAAATATACTATCGATACGAAATTGTGTTGAAAAAATATGACACAACGGATGAAGTATTTTGACAACCCTACAGAGACAATAGGAGTCACAGTGTTCATTCTGAAATTCATCGATCACCCTAAGTAGAGATAGTTTTTTTCTTTTTTTTATGACTTTACGTTTGATCTTTAGTTTGTCTTCCATGGGATTTTCACCCTAGTGTTTATTTGACTACCTAGAGCTAAGGTAAAGAATTAAATAAAAATAAAAGCTTTGAATTTACTTATGAATCGTTAAAATACAGCACAGAAGGTTGTTAATTTATGAACCAAATGAGAAGTGATTCAGTTTAGTTTATTCCAGTGATATTTCTAGGACCAAAACTTATAATAATCTGTTTTCTTCTCTTTTTTTGTGTGTTTTTTTTATAACCCTCAGTGGCTCGTTTCTGTTAAATTCTGATATAGTTTCGTGATTTTTTTTTTTTTTGTCAATTGACCCTCCAAAACTTGAAGGATTTAAAGACGCACCTTCACCGATCTGTTGTTTGGCGTATTTGAATGTTTTTTTGTGGTTCGGAGTATCGGTGACCTTCAATGGCTAGGAGTATCAGTGGTCATTGTGGCTAGGAGTATCAGTGGTCATTGTGGCTAGGAGTATCAGTGGTCATTGTGGCTAGGAGTATCAGTGGTCTTTGTGGCTAGGAGTATCAGTGGTCATTGTGGCTAGGAGTATCAGTGGTCTTTGTGGCTAGGAGTATCAGTGGTCATTGTGGCTAGGAGTATCAGTGGTCATTGTGGCTAGGAGTATCAGTGGTCTTTGTGGCTAGGAGTATCAGTGGTCATTGTGGCTAGGAGTATCAGTGGTCTTTGTGGCTAGGAGTATTTGAATGGTTTTTCGTGGTCTTGCCTCATACCCCATCTAATATATGAATCTCTAGGTGACATAATGCAAAGACAAATTACTCAGGTGGTAAGGGGACGTATATAAGTAAATAAGTCGCCCAGATACTTATAAATGATCCCTCGCTTGGGTTATTAAATGCGTTATCTCACGTAATTAATAACAATTTGAAAAGTTTGTCCAATCAGAGTTGTAAAAGTTGAGTAAAATGAAATGTAAATCCTGACTTGTGTTGGAGGAAAAGGATTTTTTTTTTTTTAGGATTAATAAAAAATGGTGAAAATAAATCTTATGAAGAGTGATTATAGTAGTGAGAAATCAACTTAAATCAACCTTGAGTAATGTAATCTGGGATTTTGTATGGTACAGTAGGAAGGTTTAGCACCACTACGGGATATCGTCACTAAGGAAGGAGATGTCGTAGAGAAAATGTGGTAGAAGGATGGTTGTACCTCACCCCCTTAACGCCACCCCCCCCTCCCACCCTCCTCCTCCTTGACGCCTGCTGCAGCTCCTCCTACAGTGCATTACCGAACGATCCACGGAAAACAAAGTCTACCACTTACAGTACAGGGAACATCCACCCTTAAACCACCTGTTCTTAAGACTCAGATAGGCGATGCAACCTTGAGCCGCTTATGTCGATTCGCTTGCGAGATTTGGCACTGTAGCTTTGATGTGATCTGTTAATGATACACACAACCCTCTTAATATCCGGGGGTTATGACCCTTATAACTGGGTGTATTAAGAACCACAGTCGACCACCCCCAGCTGAGGTGGTTTACGTCTCCGGGATGATCATGGCACTGGGCTCCGGGAACGTACGGCCCAGAAATCGCTGACTTCCGGTGAAACTGACATATTTCGTTTTGATTAATTCTGAATTCGCCTCGCCGCCGCTCCCTCGAACAAACAGGTCGGTTATGACTTGACTTGATATGTAACTCTCGGCTTTTATCGTTGTCTTTATATCCGCCTCGCATTCTGTTTAATATTCAATGGACTGAAGTTAGCCGGAAAGCGTTGTGGTGTGATGACCGGAACTGGCTACAGGAATTAGAAGTCCGAGAGTCATATTTTATGTCTCTCGCCCTGACCACCTCGGACGCACTACTTTTTACCAAGGTTCATTTACGATCCTCTTCTACAAATTCCTATCATCTGTTTGTTCATAAAAATATATCGAGATTACAACACGTCTTTCAATATCAACCAAGTAATGATGGCCTCTGGAGTCTGGACTATATTTATATCTGACGTGGACACACGGCGAAGTACCATCTCGTATTTTGGATCCTTTACAGTCTCTTGAGTACGTGGTGGTAATCTATTTCCTGTTTGCTCGTCGTGTTTGTTGTCAACCATCATCGTAATTGATAAAGCACGCAGCTCGTGTCGTGTCCATAATGCCCTGACTTATCTTGTTCCTGCGCCTCCATCCTCCACTTAAGATGATGGTGGTTGCTGCTGGGGGTGATGATAGCACTGTAGTCATGGTGGTGGTGGTGGTAGAAATGGTGTTGGTGATGGTGGAAGCGATGGTAGTGGTGGTGATAATGATGATAATAGTGATGGTGGTGATAATGGTGGTGTTGGTGATGACGGTAATGGTGGTGATGGCAGTTATAGGGAACGACAAAGTTACATCGGGAGACTAAAAACTAAGAATTTACCAATGACTCAGGAACCATGACCAATATACATAACACAATATAACAAACAGCGACTACCTGGATCACTGAAACCTCTAGAGTATCTCCTGTTAGCCGTGGCCGTCGACCGAAGCTGTTATATCTGATTTACACAAGAGACTCACAAGGCCGGCAGTGTGAAGGAGGTTACAGGCGAGTAGGCTGTCCACCTCGGGTTTAGAATGAAGACCTGGTTATGTGGTGGCTTTATCTTATGACAAATACAGATTTTTCTTTCTTAGTTCATATCGACTTATAGAAGACCTTATGAACGTATTACCACTTAAGTGAGACTGAGTACTTGACGCTGGCTCTAAGTGTTGTTGACTGTTCCTACGTGTGTCTGAGTTTTCTCTCTAAGAACAGCAGGCGATCATATCATGGAGTTTGATGCTATAATGTGTTTCCGCTTCTCCTAAACTAAGACCTTTAAACCCGTAGTCTTAGTTCATACACAAATCAACATTAAAGAAACTTTAAGATACACAACTTCTCTCTCATAGGACGAACCAAACCTTTAAAAAATGAGAAAATACTGTAAGAAATCATTGGTTTATATATCAGAACAATAGATGCCTGTAACAATTTTATTGGATCTATATTCAGATTTTCATAAAACTGATTTTAGATATTTCGCTCATATTACTTTATTTTTTTTTCATAACAGTTTAACTCAGCGAAGCAAATTACTGACTAATATCATTTACACATCTGAGGATAATTTAACTAAAATTACAAAGAGGTTTATCTACAAACCTGAAAAATGCATAAATTTCTCGACAATAAATAGTTGTAACCAGAAAAAAATAAATAAATAAACAGATAGGTAAACAAGTAAATAGATAAATGCACAGACCGATCATAATGCAATAAGGTCATGCACGGTCGCGTCTATGTACACAAGAGGTCAGAGTAGCTGTAACAATAGAATGTCAGAGAAACACCCTAAGAATCTTCATACAGATAAAATCGTCTTTAAAATATAAGTACCTCTGACTTACTTCATGTACTCTTCAAAACTCCCCCAGGAATCCTCAAGACGTAACATTACTTGACTTACTTTCATGTACTCGAAATTGTAAATAGAGACCTCCTCCACCTCCTCGGTCACCAACCACAGGAAACAGCGACCACCAAATATCCTCCCCACATAAGATACTATCAACTGTGCGAAGAGATTTCAGGAAACACATCGCCTCGGCTTGGCTATCGAATTACCGTGATCCTTAAGATTTACGGCAACCATTATGATGATTGGGAAGATTTACGACACAATTAAGGGAAAAATAAAACCTGTGATACAACTCTTAAGTGGGATGTAAATAGGCAAACAGTGACCCTTACTTCAACCTGTTAATCATCAAATCCGGACTAAAAGGATCCAGGGATTCGAACCATGGAACTGAACCCCAAGTAAAGGAAGTAGATGACGACTCATAATTTGTAAGAAATGGTCAACGAAAGAAGGATAGAAAGATGTTGAAGAAATAGAAGAGGAACAATAACAACAACTACAGCAGCAATAATAATAATAATGATGATGATGATGATGATGATGATGATGATGATGATGATGATGATGATACGAAAGAGAACAAAAAAAAAAAACAGGAACTAGAACAAAGAACTAAATGAAGAAGAGGCAAAAAAAGAAAACAAAATCCACCTCTTGCCTAAGTAATGTTAACTGAGTGTATTCAGCCCCTGGGTAAAAAAAAAAAAATAAAATACATCCCTCACACGCAGGAAAATGTTATCAGTCAGATCAGGAAAGGTGGATATTTCCTTGATTAAATTCAACCACAAATTGCATATTCTGATAAGGGTAGATAAGTTTTATAGAATATTCGTGTTGTTTTGCATAATGAGAGAGAGAGAGAGAGAGAGAGAGAGAGAGAGAGAGAGAGAGAGAGAGAGAGAGAGAGAGAGATACAAAAAAGATAAAAAATATATGACTCTACAGCAATAACTCGTTCGTAAGGTACCAGCGACTCACGATCAGTTTGGTTGAGTAAACAGACTAAAATGATTCATTCAGTCTACACAGGAGTACATTGATCACTGAGTACCCTGAAGCTGGCCTGGGATCCTGACTCAACCTATGGAAGAAAGATGGCGTGGGATTAGTACTAAGACTTGACTCTATCTTAATGTAGCTAACTAAACGTCACATATATGGAGTCAAAATAGTGCTGAGACTCTACCGTTACCTGATATAATCTTTTCTCACTTACGGGGAAATATAAACACATGAATCACTGAGAATGGTGGACCCTGTGAGGTAGATTATAGCCTTGAATACCCTCCTGTTCTTTGTAATTCTTGAATGCGGAAACTGTCGTGAGGTGAACTGAATGACATCTGGAAACCTTGGATATTTTGAGCTGTTCTTAGTCTATGTCCGCCTCACCTGACTAAATTGATGGAGGTTTTTCTCGTGTTCCAGTGTGAGGATCGTATGTTTTATTATACCTCTGTTAAGTGACATGAAACTCATCTGTCTTAACTAATGGATCTTCAACTTCGTTTTACTTTTTTATTAATTTCTTCATAAATTTTATCATTTTTTTATTAATTTATTCAATAATTTCCTTAATTATTTTTTTTTTATTTTGTGTCTATTACTGAGTCTCCTCCTTTACTTCCTTGTCTCTCTCTCCTTCCTTCCTTCCCCCTGCCTTCTCTACCTCTCCTTCCTTCTCCCTGCCTTTTTCACCTCTTCCTTTACTTTTATTGCCTTTCTCTCTCCCTCTCCTACTCTTCTTTCCATCTCTTCGTGTTTATCCCTTCTCTCCTGTGTTCTTTCCCTCGCTCTTCTTTCACCTTGTCTTCTCTCCCTCTCCCTTCTTTCACCTTGTCTTCTCTCCCTCTCCCTTCTTTCACCTTGTCTTCTCTCCCTCTCCCTACTCTCTCAATTTCCTCTCCCTGTGCATCTTCCGACATTTTTATTTTCTTAATATTCTTTCTCTCCCTCTCTCTACCTTTTACTCTATCTCCTTTCTCTCCTACTACACTATCTCTCACTGTCCCTCTGTTTCCCTACCTCTTCCATTATTCCCTCCCCTCTCCCTCTACGCACTTTTTGCTTCTACATCCTTCATTCTCTTTCCCTTTTTTCCTCTTTCCTCCTTCTCCCCCTAGATGCTTCCTCCTCCCCTACGTCTCCTCCTTCTCACCCTAGATGCTCCTTCCTCCCCTACATCTCCTCCTTCTCCCCCTAGATGCTCCCTCCTCCCCTACATCTCCTCCTTCTCTCCCTATATGCTCCCTCCACCCCTACATCTCCTCCCTCTCTCCCTTTAAACTTACTCACTCCCTTCCTCTATATTCCTCTACCCTCTCATACTTTTTTACCCCATGCACCATCCCTCTCTCTCCACCTCCCTCTCTCTTTTCTCCTTTCCATCCCTCCCCTCCCTCTCCCTCTCTCTCTCCCTCTCCCTCTCTCTCTCCCTCTCCCTCACCCCCCATCACCTCATGACGAGCTCTGACCACTAATGACTCCCATCGCTGGCCCCAAATGCCATTTTGCAAGAAAGCGAATCGTAAAAATAAACATTGTTTCTTCTAATACCATGACGGACGAGGTGTTCTCCCAACATTATCCCTAATTAGGTTCTCATAGGGGGGGGGGGGGAGGGGAGTTCGGTCCTTGGGTGGTGGTGGGTGGATCAGGAGGTGGGTGGGTGTGGGAGGGTTAGGTGGGTGGGTGGGTGGATCCCTCTCTTACATTTTGCCATCATTAAGAGCACAACACGCAACACTCTCTGTTTATTATGCATCGCGTCACGCAACACGGCCGGATACACTCTGTGATCTGTTTCCTATCCGTGGCCGATTAAACTCTAACACCACCCTACCCTTCACCACCCTACCCTCCACCACCCTATCCTTCCCCACCCTACCCTTCACCACCCTACCCTTCACCACCCTACCCTCCACCACCCTACCCTTCCCCACCCTACCCTCCACCACCCTACCCTTCACCACCCTACCCTTCCCCACCCTACCCTCCACCACCCTACCCTCCACCACCCTACCCTTCACCACCCTACCCTTCACCACCCTACCCTCCACCACCCTACCCTTCACCACCCTACCCTTCCCCACCCAACCCTCCACCAAGCACCCTTCCCCACCCTCCTCTTTCCCTCCCCCCTCCTCCAACTGAGCATTTGATGAGAGACAGACAGACAGGTAGACGGACAGATAGATCATTACAGCAGAGGGTAATAAGCTTCCACCCTCTACAGCACTGTTATATGGTAATGTAGGGGATATAAAACACCCAATTGCTTCGTGTAATTTCTCCCATCATCATTTGGCCGTATCTTTATAGGCAGTTTCCCGCCGCTTCACTAAAATAATGAGCAAGACAGTTAAAGATCATGCGTGTCTTTGTGAGTTTGACTCGTTCAGTGCACAATTGAGACACTACAGAGAGGGGTGATGGTGGTAGTAGTGGTTGTGGTGGTTGTGGTTTTGATGGTGGTAGTGGTGTGTGTGTGTGTGTGTGAGTGTGTTTAAGAGGGGTTACCACACCCAACCTACCTCCACACCCACCCTACCTCCACATACAACCTATCTCCACACCCACCCTACCTCCACATCCAACCTACCTCCACATACAACCTACCTCCACACCCAACCTACCTTGACAACTAGGATATCATCATTAGTGCGCAGTTCCTCTCCTCGCTGCAGTTAAAGAGAGAACTAGGTCAAAGGGGAATTATTAACTACTGTTGGTATCTGTTGCATCTAAATGGTGTACTGTGAGAGAATCCTTATCTAACTTTGGAGTATGAACACTTTTTCTAACCTCTTCCTCCCCCCTCCCCTCCCCTTTCTTTACCTCCTCCCCTCCCCTTTCTTTACCTCCTCCCAGTCCCTTTGAATATGATAATTTTAGCCCCCTTCCCTTCTCTAACCCCTACCTCCTCCCCTTCCACCCTTGAATATGATAACTTTAACCCCCTTCCCTTTAAATACGGTAATATTAACCCCTCCCCCTTAAATACGACGTTTTTAACCCCTCCTCTGAGTACAATGTTATCATACTATAGAGATTAAGGCATTGTACTCAAAGGACCATTAACATATCGTATTCAGGCCATTAATTAATCGTACTCAAGATATTAAGTTAATTACTATAATAAACAAATTAAGATACTCTATTTAAAGGGCTAAGTTATATATGTTACTGTTTATTCATCTCTCAATGTATGTATGTATGTATGTATGTATGTATGTATGTATGTAGCAGTCTCTTGTCCATTATTTACATAAACTCTCTTAATTTCCGGTGGTCTAAACACACACACACACACACACACACACAACAAAGACCAGATATATTTATGGCATGGCAATAAAGACACTTGAGCTTCTGTGTCTCTTTGTCTGGGATTAAGAAAATAATTCATATATCAAATTTCGTTATCCTGCTTTAACGTGCATGATATAATTACCATGATATCCATCCGTTATGTTAAGCCAATCACCTCTCTCTTTTACGGTCTATCTTATTATAATGATATTAATAGGAACTTCAACAATAAATAATGATAACAATAATGATCATTGTATTAATAGCAGTGATGATAATGATAACTTAATAACATTAGAAATACTGTGATAATTATGATGATAAAAGTAACTATTATTAATGATAACAACAACAACAACAATAATAATACCTGGAATAATATCAATGATAATAAAAATAAGTCAACACGCACACACACACACACACACACACACACACACACACACACACACACACACGCACACACACTCAAGTTATCATACATACATATCATCAACAAAATTTCATCAACAACTTCTGATTAAATGTTATTACAAAATATTTTTTTAATTTGAATTATCTGATGTTGATTTTATGACCTAGTGAACGGTGCTTAATAACCCTGGTAGTTGAAGAAGCACCTAAAACTAAGACCTAGTGAACGGTGCTTAATAACCCCGGTAGTTGAAGCACCACCTAAAACTTTGATCTAGTGAACGGTGCTTAATAACCCTGGTAGTTGAAGCATCACCTAAAACTAAGACCTAGTGAACGGTGCTTAATAACCCCGGTAGTTGAAGCACCACCTAAAACTTTGACCTAGTGAACGGTGCTTAATAACCCTGGTAGTTGAAGAAGCACCTAAAACTTTGACCTAGTGAACGGTGCTTAATAACCCTGGTAGTTGAAGCACCTCAACCAACACATCTCATAAAAATGGCCGATTAATCAGTTTGAATTTCTGGTCTTCTCAACTGCCTTCATTATCATACAATATAATTTAGTCATTGTGAACTTTGCTCCAGAGACTCGCCATATTTAGGCAACGGTGAAGGTGTTTAATTAGCCTTCAACAATCGGTCACATTCAACCCGTTCCTGCCTGTGTGTGTGTGTGTGTGTGTGTGTGTGTGTGTGTGTGTGTGTATGTGTGTGTGTGTGTGTGTGTCACCCACCTCTCTTCCTCTTCTCCACACATAAACTCCTCCTCTTCTTTCTTCTCTTCCCCCCTTTCACAATAACTTCTCTCTCTCTCCCAGTCTTTACATCCATCATCTTTTACTTCTCTTCTCCCTCCCTTTCTTTTCCTCTCCTCCTCTCATCCCGTTCTTCCTCCCACACACCCTCCTTCTCCTGCCACACCCTTACCACCTCCTGTCCTCCACCCAACACAAGGCCAACAGGTGACAGATGTAGAGCATCCACACACACACACACCTGCCCTCCTCACCACAGGTAATCTCTCTCAGTAGCTCTCTCATGACACTAGTATATCCTCTCCACAGGTAATCTCTCTCAGTAGCTCTCTCATGACACTAGTATATCCTCTCCACAGGTAATCTCTCTCAGTAGCTCTCTCATGATACAAGTATATGTATTTGACCAAACACTACTACTAATACTCTCTGGGTGTAATGTGCATTGCATTTACACAGTCAAGCGTGTATGATAGTGTAGATATGTGAGGTTAGGAATATGTGATAATATATGTAATTATATTAGTTTAGTGATATTTATCAATTCATGTCATGCATATTTGATGACGTGTGACGTTAAATGCAATTTAATCGATGAATGGGGCAATTAGTCCTTGGTAATTGGATAATGTATATGATAGTTTATTGAAGTGAGGGGTGTTCTGGAGTAGCATATATGTGTGTGTGTGCGTGTGTGTGTGTGTGTGTGTGCGTATGTGCGTGTGGGTGTGCGTGTTTGTGTAATTCAAATGGCATAAATGACCAAATTCATGTTAAAGTGCAGCCCAACTTCTGAGTACGTGAATCAGTTTCCCAAATCGATTTAGTTGATTCTGACTCGTCTGTTTGTTACACTTAATTGATCCTCATCTGATGACACCAACTTCCCCAAAAACAGTGTATTCAGGTATTTCCTCTAAATATGCATTGTTCGCGTCTTTTTACCTGTGTTTAGTGAACCTGTTGAACGTTATCTCTCGTTATGTGGTGGTAGTGGGAGTTGTTTGTGGAGGCAGTGGCAATAATGGGGGTGGTGGTAGCTGTGGTGGTAGTGAGTGTAGTGGTGTCCTGGTGGGAGTGGGGGTTGTTTGTGGTGGCGGTGGCAATAATGGGGGTGGTGGTAGCTGTGGTGGTAGTGAGTGTAGTGGTGTCCTGGTGGTAGTGGGGGTCGAAATAGTGGAGGTGGTGATAATGGTGGAACTGGGGGTTGTGATGGTGGTAGTAGTAATGGTAGTAGGAAAGAAGGGGAGATGGTGGGGACGTGTGGAAAAATAGGAGAGGCAGTGGGAAGAGTGGAGAGGGGAAAGAGGTGTTGAAGGAGGGTGAGAAAGGGAGGAAGCGTAAATAGTGAGAGTGTGGAGGAAGAGAGGGGGAAGTAGTGGGGTGAGATGAAGGGAGGAGGAGAAAGTAAAGGTGTATGGCAGGTAGGGGGAAGTACTAGAGTGTGTGTGTGAAAGGGAGGATATGATGCCGGGAGAGTGAGGGAAGAGGAGGAGGAGGAGGAGGAGGAGGAGGAGGAGAAGGGGGGAGAGGAGGTGGTGAGGTGGAGGAAGAGGAGGAGGAGGAGGAGGGGGAAGAGGAGGTGGTGAGGTGGAGGAAGAGGAGGAGGAGGAGGAGGAGGAGAAGAAGGGGGAAGAGGAGGTGGTGAGGTGGAGGAAGAGGAGGAGGAGGAGGAGGAGGAGGAGGAGGAGGAGGAGGAAGAAGAGGAGTAGGAGGTAGTGGAGGTGTGGAAGCAGGAGGGTGGAGGAGGTAAGGATGTAGGGAGGGAGGAGGAAGAAGAGGAGGAGGAGGAAGGGGAGGAGGAGGAGGAGGAGGAAGAGGAGGTGGTGAGGTGGAGGAGGAGGAGAAGGAGAAGGGGGGGGGCGAGCTGCGTGTCCGGAGCCTGAGGCCACACCGACAGGAAGCAGAGGTCAGAGGTCGGCCATCCGCACACCAACGCACCGCACGACAGCATTTACTGGTCT
>CAUDMG010000716.1:697500-750000 GCA_958450375.1 Homarus gammarus | reverse complement strand
AGTAATACACACACACACACACACACACACACACACACACAGCTGGGCCAGGTGGAAGGACCAAAACACAAAGCTCTCGTGTACCACCTGATAGCGGCTACTGTGTTATCTGGTGTTATCCTGTAGTACCTATAATTACTGCATATAATTTATTTATGCATTTATACAATTTAGCAGCGTATTATGTACTGTGTTTTACATATACATACACGCACACACACACACACACACACACACACACACACACACACACACACACGCACACACACACACACACACACATAACACACACACACACACACACACACACACACACACATAACACACACACAAACACACATAACACACACACAAACACACACAAAACACACACACACACACACATACACACACACACACACACACACACACACACATAGCACACACACAAACACACACACACATAAGCCTGAACACTTATCATCTCAGCAGGTTGTAGTTGAGATTCTATAGGAGTTGTGTGTGGACAGGCCTCTGACCCATACATTAAAATAGGTCTTAAAATAGTGTTGCATATTTTAAGACCTATACAATCATTTTACATTTTACCGGTATATTAGTATCTTCAAGGATAGGAAACACCATACGAATATTACTTCTATATTTACTAACTTTTAATAAGATCGAGTTACTGTGTATTGTGTTCATTAAAGATTACTCCCAGGTATAATATATATAGATGTAGCTTTCCTTTATATATCTACTTACGTTCAGATTTTTTTTTTACGTTTTGTTGATTATAAAACTCCTTTTCACCAAGTACATTGTTCCATTTCTCCACGGTGGCTTGTATGTTTCTTTCACTCTAAAGGATTACTGTTACGTCACCAGAGTAAGTTATGGTGGTTTCCTCATCATCTTCCTAATATATTTCTTTCATGCAGTGGCCCTTATATAAGATAAACTGAGGGGGTGAAAGTATGCCACCCTGCCTGATCCCTGCCTTTACTTTATACCTCACTATTTCTATTTCTCTTTTCTTTATTCTCTCGTTGATGATATAGGTTCTGTATCACCCTCGTCAATTTTGGTTCTATTTTATGTAAGTTGAGAGATGGTGTCACCTGTAAGGAGACTCAGTATCACCTTTACAGTTACAAGTTTATTAAGGTACAACACTGGAAATCATGTCTGGACGAGCGAATGGCGTGTTATGTCTAAAGGTAAACTAGATATTTTCCTTTGGGACTGAAGTAACCTGTAACTAGTGGCGGTGAGGAAGATGTTTTATCTTATTTCTACTTGGGAAAGCGTTCGGTATTTAACCTCTTAAGTCAAAAAGTTTATTTATCTATTTTTTTAAGAAAGATCGATCATGGCTTTATTGATAATCAGTTTTATTAGATCCGGCGATTAATTCAAATAAGACCAAAGAAAGCTGGTGTTCGGTATCCACTAGTAGTAAACAGAACAGTGTCGTCTGTCATGAAGTCATCCAGGAATGTAAGCTGGTCGATGACAAGAAGGACCGAGTCGTTTGTACACTTCATTATAGAAAACGAGTTTGAAGGAAAGACCACATCTGTTTAATCATAATTAGAACATATGTACACGAGTCACACACACTCGTACACACTCAAATTATACACTCACACACACCTGGGACTCTGAGGACGGGCAAAACAACACCGCAGTAACTCAAAATATCGGGAAAAACAAATTGGCAAGCCCGTGACCACGAAGCGCACAGCTGTCCCCAACACCACACCCGGTGCTAACTTTCCGGTAAGGGCGGGTGATTACCTACCGGGGATTTATTTACCTCACGAAGGAGGAAACAGACGAGAGGGAGTCAGTGTGGGGATAGACCAAAGCTTCCTGATGTGGTGTTAAGTGCGGCCGACAAGATATGTAATGCCCATTACCGACGATATTTCTCCCAGTAATTACAGAGGCAGGATGGTATACGACTTGAGAAAGGAAGTATCATAGCTTGCACCTTCGGCGGGTGAGGAGGAGGGTAGCGGTCTTCTCTTGTCTGCGTACGACCCGGGAAGACCTCTGTTGACTGTAGATACGACACTTCATACGGTATCGAGTGACTGTAGGTTCTGTGAATACGACAGTCATACGGTATCGAGTGACTGTAGGTTCCGTTAGTATGACAGTCTTACGGTACAGTGACTGTAGATTCTGTGTACGAAACTCTTACGGTAATACAGTGACTTTACAGTTTGTCGGTGAAAAGTCTTGCGGAATTTAGTTATTGCAAGTACAGTAA
This sequence comes from Homarus gammarus, assembly GCA_958450375.1. Taxonomy (NCBI): domain Eukaryota; kingdom Metazoa; phylum Arthropoda; class Malacostraca; order Decapoda; family Nephropidae; genus Homarus; species Homarus gammarus. The sequence goes on along the minus strand of CAUDMG010000716.1, from coordinate 747,740 downwards.
ATATTTTGTTTGTATATTTTTTTTATCTTTAGATTCCAAAATATAATTTGAATCTTTTTATGGATTGTTTTGAGCAGACAATCATATTTTTATACTCACAAGCTTTATGAAGAAATCATTATCTTATGAACTCCACCAGAAGCAAAATCATTACTTTACATGATAGACTTTGCCAGTAAGAATATTATAATTATTTATATATATATATATATATATATATATATATATATATATATATATATATACTGCAAAATTTGAATATAAAATATCTTCATTATCAAGTTCAGTGAGTGGAAAATAATTCTCCTTTACTTAATGTTAAATTTGGGTAGTCAAAAAATCTAATTGTTTGTTATGCACGGATGAGCCTTTGTTATATCCCTAACTGTAGGTTATAAGAAAATATATACAGCCAATAACTACAAGATGTGACATAGTAGAATGTAAGAAAATAGCGTTACCTTAAAATAGGAATCATAAATAGAAATGAATACCGTAGTATGTACATCAGAGTTAAATTTAGTAATAAAAAGATTAATATTCGAATTTTCTGTTGATACACGATAAGTAATTAAAGCAGAATCTGAAAAGTGTGAACGAATTATGCATGACTTTAATATGAAAAAAAATGATCATTAACTAATATATACCGTAGTCTTGTTGTGAATAATATTTAAAAAAGTAGGTTGAAAGTATATAATATAGATAAATTATAAAATAATATATGCCGTGAATAACTATATATACATGTGTGACTTTACAGCATACTTACGTTAACTAAGACGAAAGTACCTCTACTGACGTCCTCAAGAAAGTATCCTGTCAGTAGCATCAGGTTTAGGTTAGGTGGATGCAATAAGTACAGTCACCCGCCCATCACCGTCCCATAAACACCAACCTGTTATTACACGACCAAGGAGAGTAAGAAGGGGTTGAACCCGTGATGTTGTAATGTAATAATGACGCTGTTACAACTATGGTCATTTAGGGCGTATTTTAGATTTGTAATTATGTTAGTTATAGAGAGTTTGAAAATTATGATTCATACGTATTCAACATCTGTCATCATAGGTTTATAATTAGGTTTATAATTCAACCTAACCTAACCTAACCTAACCTAACCTAACCTCACCTCACCTCACCTCACCTCACCTCACCTCACCTAACCTAACCTAACCTAACCTAACCTAACCTAACCTAACCTAACTAAAAATAATCTTCTCAGTCAGGTCAATAAATGTACCTCATATTGAGTTAACTAAACACAAACGTAGCTTAAAAACACACACGCTATTTATTCTCTCATCCACGTAAGAACAGGTTTAGCCAATTTGCTTTTCCAGACACTTTGACACATTAATTAACACAACTGTCGATTATATTAGTTCTGGCTTCATAGATACCCTCACTATAACCCAAGATCGAACTTGAACTTAAACACACAAAAAAAAAAAATACCATTAAATCAACTGATTCCTCCGAGTGTATTGGGAAGTATAGGAAGAATGATTCACTGTTGGTATAATTATTGACCTGCCAGCCAGAGACGTTCTCAACATTTTACTTCTGATTAACTTAGTGTGAACAAGTAATTTTTTGCTTTATTTATTTATTAAGTCAGATGCTCGTCTTTCCTGACCTGACAAGAATGTTTTATCAAGTCGAGGGATTTTTTGTTTAGTTCGTTAAGGATGAGAGAGAGAGAGAGAGAGAGAGATTCTAAAGCAATAACCGATTCTTACTAACTCCGGTTTAGGTAGGAGTGACGGAGGAGATGTGAGGAGGCAGAGTCAAACACAAACACAATCTGGTGTTTTGTGTGTTTGTGTGTGTGTGTATGTGTGTGTGTATGTGTGTGTGTGTTTGTGTCTGTGCGTGCGTGCCAAAACATACGTGCAGTATCTATAAACACAAAAAAACTATAAACACCAATTTTAAACCCTTTTAATGATCATCAAAACAGGAAAAAAATAAAATTAAACCCTTGATATGAACCCCATAAAATTGCCTACAAAAGGTTAAACACAGATGAAGGTGTCGGGAACGAGGTGAACTGTACCCGATATCAAGGCTCCACAAACACGCGATACATAAACTGTAACTCACCAGACAAAAAAAAAATACAATAGAGAAAAAATGGGTAAGTTTCTTTTGAAGTTACCAATTACACAGACATTACCGCAGCTGGGAGCCTCGGGTAATGAATTGTTAAATCTTACGTAGGATTCAGCCAGGTGAATAAACATTACCTGAGTTAAAATTACCTAACACGTTCACGTATATTAGTTTGATCTAGAGTGATATCATTCATAGCATCGTGATAATTGTCATTAGTTGTGCTACGTGTTTACACCTTCAGGAAGACTACCTCATACCACAACACCTTCAGGGAGACTACCTCATACCACAACACCTTCAGGAAGACTACCTCATACCACAACACCTTCAGGAAGACTACCTCATACCACAACACCTTCAGGAAGACTACCTCATACCACAACACCTTCAGGAAGACTACCTCATACCACAACACCTTCAGGAAGACTACCTCATACCACAACACCTTCAGGAAGACTACCTCATACCACAACACCTTCAGGAAGACTACCTCATACCACAACACCTTCAGGGATGTCTTCACTAGTGGATTCATTTCCATATAGTTATTAAAATCCCAAATTTAACATTGTAAAAACATTAAGAGTTTTTATTTTTTGTAGTGTGATATCATCGTTACAGGTAAGCTAAAGTAACATCTACCTTATTCACAACACCTCACAGGTAATTTAGAACGTAGCTGAAGAGAAGTATTTAATTGGAGGTTTTACAGTATTTATTAGACCGTATATATGGCTCTTGTATTATACTTAGTTGTGAAGAGAATTTACCTCCAGACCTCCATCCCATTTACCTCCAGACCCCCATCCCATCCACTTCCATACCTTCATCTCATCTACCTCCGGACCTCCATCTCATCTACCTCCAGACCTCCATCCCATTTACATCCAGGTCTCCATCCCATTTACCTCTAGACCCCCATCCCATCCACTTCCATACCTTCATCTCATCTACCTCCAGACCTCCATCCCATTTACCTCCAGATCTTCCATCCCATCCACCTCTAGACCTCCCACGATTCACCTTGATATGGCAGCGTGGGAGAGGGAGGAAGACCGTGGTAAGAAGGTGCAGCCAGTGTAAGCACGGTTGGTTTCTGCCCCTCTATTTACCCTATAATAATTGATCATAAGGTAAACACGCCAATAGTCCTCCTCCTCCTCCTCCTCCTCCTCCTCCTCCTCCTCCTTCTCCTCTCCTCCTCTTCCTCCTCCTTCTCCACCTCGTTCGAAGATGACGCCGACGACAAAATTGTTACTGCGTGTGTGTGTGTTTTCTATTCCACGTTGGAGTAAACGTGTGGGCATTATGTGTATGGCTGTTCATGGGTGTATGTTGTTATATGTAGCTGTTCATTCGAGAGTAAAATGTTTTTACTGCCTTTAATTTACCAGAACTGACTTATGGATATTTTTCGCGTGAGGGATAGTTTTTCAAGTGTAGCTTAACGCAACAACTGACCTATTTTAGCCCACCCTTGTTAGTCTTGATACCTATTTTTCTGAACATGTTGAATTAGGTTCTGATATTATTGTAGTTAACCTTTAGGTAGTGCGGTGGTTGTGTGGTAACAGCACTCACCTCCTGTTCCGAGGGACATTGGATTGATCTCTTAATACTCTTAGTTCCGAGTGTCGGCCATACTGCCTCCTGTCGTATTAGTAGTGAGCTGTGTCGACACTGTCCCTGGCGGTCAGTCATGTCCATGTGACCCAGTATCACTTTTTTCATTGCCCTAAATTTTATCTTACTCTGATTGTTAATTATTTTCCTCTATCAAGTTACGAAGATTTTTTCTTATCCCTTAGTTGTGGTGTTTAAACTGCTAATGTTGTTTAGAAATAATTACCATTTCCCCAATCAAAAAGATTTTGACTCAAACTATAAAAAAATGTTGTGTTGTTTTCAGGTATTCCATTTCGCTCAAACTCTCACAAAGACAAAATCTAAACAACTGATTCGGGTTCTGAGGTCAGAGATATGTAGCTTTTGTAGACATCAGTTCCTAAATGATTCTGATATTATAATTATTGGCAGTCTCCATTCTACACCTTCAATGCGACTGTGTTATTAATTGATGATTTATTGAATAAATTTGTGACTCCCCCTCACCCCTCCCGCTTCTCTTCACTCCCCCTCACCCCTCCCGCTTCTCTTCACTCCTCCTCACGCCCTCTTTACCCCCTCCTCTTCTTCATCTCCCCTATCTAACTCACTCTTCCCTTCCTCTCTTCATCCCTCTCTCTCTTCGCCCCTCACAGCACTTCACCCATGCCTCACTTCAATCCTCCACACTCTTCGCCCCCCCTCCTTATCCCACCCCCTCTTCAGGCTTCCTTCTTCTTCACCTTACCTCTCTTCACTCTCCCCTTTCTTTCTTCAATCTTCCCCATCTTTACTTTTCTCCTCATCAATTCCCCCCACCATTCAACCCCTCTTCATTCTTCTCCCTCTTCACTCTTCCTCCTCTTCACCCTTTCAGTATTCGTTGTTGAGTTCTTTGTTGCTACGCACATGGGGAGGGGAGGGGGTGTGGGTGTTGGGAGAGTATCTAAGGGGGGCGTGAAGGAGGGGGGGGGGAGAGGTGTAGAGGGGAGGTGGAGGGAAGTGGAGGGGGGGGGGGGATTCCTAGCCGTCTCCACCTGGTAATTTGAGGAAGGCGCCACTGTGATGAACGATGGGAGATTCTTGTCCGTGAACTTCTGTCCGTGGAGGGAAAATGAGATTCATCGTCGCGCTCAAAAAGATACTTAACACTGAGAGAGAGAGAGAGAGAGAGAGAGAGAGAGAGAGAGAGAGAGAGAGAGAGAGAGAGAGAGAGAGATAATAATTGTGGTCTGGGTGTTGTCACAATCAGATAAGCTTCTTCCTGTCATCATTTTACACTCAGAAAAAGCTTATTGTCATAAGCTTGTAATAGTCGGGACAAAGTTTAAGTTAAGTTAAGTAAGCCAATTAAATACGTTCTGACATCTCCAATTACCGATAAGAATTTAACTTAGTAGCCTTCAAGAATCCATATCTTTGTAATAGGTAAAGTGAGTTAGATACTTTCTCATGTCTACAGTTAGGGGGTCACACTATAACGACGTAAGGTAGCGAGAGTGAAGCTGTTTGTTGATACTAATTAACAAGATTCCAGGTGAGAAGATTTGAGGTGTGTTTAAAAACGTCAATTCTCTTTATGTTCAAACTCAAATTGTTTCATATAATTACTGTAGTGTCGTACTAAATGGTCTCTTACATATAAACTGTAGATGGAGCACTCACACACACACACACACACACACACACACACACACACACACGAGTGATCAGCGACCCTCCTACGCCCATGACTCCATCCAGTGTGTTGTTTATGACCAGTGATTAAGGCAGAGAACCTTCATTAACCCAATGGCTCTCTCACAGGCCTATTATAAACACTACTAAAGCTTAATGGGCCGTACGCGCGTCAAGCTAACGTAACACTCAGCTGAGGTGCTTGTTGGAGTGACTGGTTAGCTTTACTATACGCCAAGCTAACGTAACACTTAGCTGAGGTGCTTGTTGGAGTGACTGGTTAGCTTTACTATACGCCAAGCTAACGTAACACTTAGCTGAGGTGCTTGTTGGAGTGACTGGTTAGCTTTACTATACGCAAAATTAATGTAACACTTTGCTGGAGGAGGGGGGGGGGGGTTAAATGAATGAATAGCTTTATTGCATCAAGCTAAAATAACACTTAGTTGAAGAGGCTGTTTAAGCGATTAGTTAATTTTATTCATGCAAGTTTCATGTGCAAATCCAGGACACTCGTTAGCTGCGTTGAGTCAAGCTAATACCTCCAGTGGTTCTATCTGTGGCTAATTATACTTACCAAGTTATCTTAATTAGTTAATAACTACAGTGACTTTCCGGAATGAGTGTTAATTTTGTCGTGTTAACCTAAATTAGTAGATTATCCCAAGTATTTCTCCGGATTAGTGGATAACGTTAGTGCGTGATTCATACATACATACATACATACATACATACATACATACATACATACAGCAGTTGTCTATGATAGTAATTCTCTAAACTAATTTATTTCTTAAGCAGTTATAAACATTAGTTACTTACGAATATAAAGCATAAAATAATGTTACTTTTTTATGATTATCTCAATACTAAGATGGCTATTGCCCTATTTACATGTGACGTCTTTCAGCCTAAAATCTGCCTCTCATGACTTAGATACATTTTGTTTCGCGTATGAGGGCTGATTTGTTTCATAATTACAGAAAAATCCTTATTTCAGTATACACAGGTAAATTTTATTGGACATGTAATTTTTTAATTCTATTTTATTTTTATTTTTTATTCTATTTTTTTTATCTTTATTTTTTATTTTTTGTTTTGTATTAGTATTATTATTATTTTTTTTGTATGAGGGCTTCGGTATGTCCGGGTCTTTAGCGATGGCAGATTGTGAACCGGACCTGAGTCGATAGCCACAAAGTCAACGAAGACTTAGACATTATTGATGAGACGTGTGAGACATTAGCCATACCTTTACCTATCTCTATATACAGGAGGGGAGGAGAGGGAGGGGAGAGGGGAGGAGCCTTGTGGGGTGACCTTACGGGGAGCATATCAGGGGAGAGAGGGAGGTGGGGGTAGGGAGCCTGGAGGGTGACTATATGGTGATCAAATTGGGGAGGGAGGGAAGGGAGGAGGAGGAGGGGAGGAATTGGAGGGTGACCATAAGGGGAGCATATTGGAGGAGGGGAAGAGGTGGGGAGGAATTGGAGGGTGACTACAGGGGAGGGGAGAGCATTAACGTCAAAATATTTCATTCTTATGGTTTACTTACTCTACGGTGTGTAGCGGTCCATACGTCCGGCTGTGGGCGGGAGGGTGGCTGCTGTGGGTTGTAGGTGGCTGCTGTGGGCTGTAAGTGGCTGCTGTGGGCTGTAGGTGGCTTCTGTGGGCTAGAGAGTGGCTGCTGTGGGCTGTAGGTGGCGGTTGTGGTGTGTAGGTGTCTGCTGTGGGCTGTAGGTGGCTGCTGTGGGTTGTAGGTGGCTGCTGTGGGCTGTAAGTGGCTGCTGTGGGCTGTAGGTGGCTGCTGTGGGCTGTAAGTGGCTGCTGTGGGCTGTAGGTGGCGGTTGTGGGTTGTAGGTGGCTGCTGTGGGCTGTAGGTGGCGGTTGTGGGTTGTAGGTGTCTGCTGTGGGCTGTAGGTGGCTGCTGTGGGTTGTAGGTGGCTGCTGTGGGCTGTAAGTGGCTGCTGTGGGCTGTAGGTGGCTGCTGTGGGCTAGAGAGTGGCTGCTGTGGGCTGTAGGTGGCGGTTGTGGTGTGTAGGTGGCTGCTGTGGGCTGTAGGTGGCTGTTGTGGGCTGTAAGTGGCTGCTGTAGGTAGCTGTTGTGGTGTGTAGGTGGCTGCTGTAGGTGGCGGTTGTGGTGTGTAGGTGGCTGCTGTAGGTGGCGGTTGTGGTGTGTAGGTGGTTACTGTGGTGACAATATGATGAAGGGTATAGGTGGTGTGCAGTTTCGTGAAGGTTGTAGGTGGATGAAGACAATTTATTTGTGGTTGTAGGTGAGTGTAGAGGTGAACAAAGTTTATTGGAGGTTGTAGATGGATGAAAACTGTTTGTTGAAAGTTGTAGATGGATAAAAACTGGTTATTGGAGGTTGTAGGTGGATGAAAACTGTTTGTTGAAAGTTGTAGATGGATAAAAACTGGTTATTGGAGGTTGTAGGTGGATGAAAACTGTTTGTTGAAGTTGTAGATGGTAGTAGGGGTTGAGTGGATGAAAACTGTTTGTTGAAAGTTGTAGATGGATAAAAACTGGTTATTGGAGGTTGTAGGTGGATGAAAACTGTTTGTTGGAGGTTGTAGGTGGATAAAAACTGGTTATTGGAGGTTGTAGGTGGATGAAAACTGTTTGTTGGAGGTTGTAGGTGGATGAAAACTGTTTGTTGGAGGTTGTAGGTGGATGAAAACTGTTTGTTGGAGGTTGTAGATGGATAAAAACTAGTTATTGGAGGTTGTAGGTGGATGAAAACAGTTTGTTGGAGGTTGTAGGTGATGCTCTGAAGGAGGTTCTTGACCGTCTGACTTGGCATAAGAGTCAACGTGTGTATTTGTGTTTCTATGATGGTAGAAGGTACTCGAAGATGGAGGAAGAGGAGGAGGAGGAAGATACGGAAGAGGAGGAGGAACAAGAGGAAAAGAAGAACGTAGAATAAAAGGAAGAGGAAGAAGAAGAAGATGAGGAAGAGGAAAAAGAGGAAGAGAAGAAGGTAGAATAAAAGGAAGAGGAGGATGAAGACTACCAGAAAGGGAAAGGCAGTGTAATAAGAGGAAGATGAGGAAGAGTTAGAAGGTAGCATAAGAGGAAGAGGAAGATAAGGAAGAGGAAGAAGGTACGATAAGAGGAAGAGGAGGAAGAGGAGGAGCAGGAAGAGTATGAAGAGGAGGAGGAGGAGGGTAGTTAGGTAATGATGCAGTGTGTAAAAATGATGTGACGTGACGGACACTGTTTCACGTAATCACAATTGTTACTGGTGGGCGCTGCTTTTACTCAGCCTGTGGGGGTCACCTTTCCTGACCTGACTGATGGATGAATTGTTTCCTGTGGATTTTTATTTTGAAGTGTGATTTAAGTCCGTCGGGGATTAGTTTTTCGTCAGCGTTATATTTGATTCAGGATATATAAAATTTTGTCTTTTTTCACTAGTAAAATAAACATATTCTTTTATGACTGAAAACCTTAGAATTTTAAAAGAAATCCATTATTTTACAACCAAATATTTTATTTTATTTTAAGGAATTTAAGAATTTTATACAGAGGACAATATTATGATAAAACTCCTATTTCTATTAATAACCCTCAATAATTTTATAAAGAAACCCAAATCATAAGTCACAGTCCACAAATATTTTATAAGAATATATATTATATTTTCTTCCTGGCTTCTTTTTTTTTTGTATCCGACCTAAATTGTGAGTTAGAGACCTGGGTAATAATTTGCGCCAGTGGTTCTCTCATCCCGTTAGACGACAGTGTCCGTCCTCATCCTTCACTGTTGTACATTTATTGATAATGTTAATATTTTCGCCTCTGTGTGTGTGTGTGTGTGTGTGTGTGTGTGTGTGTGTGTGTGTGTGTGTGTGTGTGTGTGTCTGTGTGTGTCGGTGTGTGTGTGTGTGTGTCTGTGTGTGTCGGTGTGTCGATCTGTCTTCTCTGTCAATCTGTAAAGAAGTTATTTCAAGAATGAACTGCCATGGATGGACAGACAGACAGACAGACAGTACAGACAGACAGAGAGAGAGACAGATCACATCAAGTCAACGTCTGGTGGCTGCTGGTTACCTGAACACAAACGGTATGTGTACACACCTTAGAGTTACTGCCTGGAGTATTAAAAGTGCGTTGATGTCCTCAAAGTATTATGTCAAAGTTTCATGCCAAAGTATAAGACTCTCGCTAAATTATTCAGCCTTATCAAAATATACAACTCTCGCCAAATAGTATAATTCAAAATAAGTCTATATATTTATCTCGCCAAAATAGGATATCCTCGCATACGGTAATATGTAGCTCACGCGAAAATATTTAATTGAAGCCAAAATAGCCATCTCACGCCAAAATAGCCATCTCACGCCAAAATAGCCATCTCACGCCAAAATAGCCATCTCACGCCAAGATATTTCGCGGATGTTAGAATGTTGAACTTAAACTGAGATAAAAGTTGAAATATTTAACCCATGATAATAGGTTAATCTGACAATTCTTCTATGTGTTTGTCTATTGTTTATTTAATTCAACTTCTCAGGCCTTGACAGGGGGTTCGGTGTATAAGTGGAAACAGTGTTCATCCCCCGTCCTCACCTCTCTCTCTCTCTCTCTCTCTCTCTCTCTCTCTCTCTCTCTCTCTCTCTCTCTCTCTCTCCCTCCATATCTCAATCCATAATCAATTTCTCAAGCCATGATATTCGAGATAAGAACAAACCCCCACCCCCTACCCTAAATGGCTTAGTTTAATACCCCTGGTCGATAAACTTACCATAAAAATTACCCCAATTAGCGACTAATAATTGAGACTAATCATTCTCAATTGAAAGCTGCCACGCTCTACTTTACGACCGAACCAAAAAAAAAAAAAAGTTAACTCTAATTTCGGTTGATTCCTTAAGACCGAGTAATTTCTTGTGTAAAAAAATATTTGGTGAATTTAACACTTACTTTGAGCACTTGAGAGAGGGAAATATATAAGCTGGAGTTAAACTTGTTAATATTTAAAGGCTAAATTGATGTATTGTTTAAAGATGACTGTCTTATTGTATGCTTATTGTATTTTTAAGGTATTTTTGGTGATCTTATTGTAAGTTATGGTAAGATTTGATATTGTATTATGATATTTTAAGAGTAAATTTGAGATTTTAAATGGATTTTACAGTAGCCTTAATACTGTAATGTCATGTAATGTAACTCTTTAAAAGTACTGTAGTTTGAGATCGTGAATATTTTTAATTTCACCAGCTATTTCATACTGGAATACTGATTCGTAACTGTAATTGAGATCTTACTGTAACACTGAAATTCAGGAATGTTTTAAGTCTGTAATCCTTTGTTTTTTTAACTTCTCTGAGATATTGAAATTAGGTTTCAGGAGTTTCTTAATAAACACAGCTTCTCAAAATTAGTTTCAGGTGTTAATGAAGTTTCAAAAACATTGTGACACTGCAGCACTTCTCTTACATGCTATTGGTCCAAGCGATAATGACAACATCTAAGACATCTTGCTATTGGTCCAAGCGATAATCACAACATCTAAGACATCTTGCTATTGGTACAGGCGATAATCACAACAACTAAGACATGTTGCTATTGGTAGGTGACATATTTCTCTATACTGACTAACATACTGACGGATGTATTCTATCTGCCCCCCCCCCCCCCACCACCTCTCCTGCAGATACACTGAATACTTTGATCCGTCACATGGCAGCCAGACCCTTGCTAAGAACAATACGCCGCGCCTCTAGATTTACCAAAGACATTGATAAGCTTCTTGACGATATATCTTACTCTTTACTGTAGTCAAGCGTTCTATCAGTTAAGGAGAAGCACGTATTTTCTCCCCTGTGTGTGTGTGTGTGGGTGTGTGTTCGTTCATGGGTGTGTGTGTGTGTGTATGTGCCTGTGCGTGTGTCCTCTTGGGTGTGTGCGCGTATGGTGTGTGCATGTATGTATGTATAAGGGCGTAGCACTACCTCTGTGCATATGAGCGTAAATTAAATATATGACATTTACGTGAAAAATATAAAAATTTTGTTCTTCTCTAATGTTTATATGACTCACGCCTGTATGAAGTTGTATTTTAAAATCTTTATACTATTATATACATTTTTCACAGACACACATACACACATACACACATACACACATAACACCCATACTTAAGTTACACTAATTAGAGGTAAATGCTAATTAACCCTGAAAAAGAAACGGAAGATTTTGCCGAATACAGATAACATATTGTTCTGATTGTTTTAACTCATTGGAAATTAAATCGTATATGCTAAAATTTGCTCTGTTTCAATTCATGCTTCGTTTACTATCACAAGACAGGGAAATTATACCCAAAGTAAGTTAGGTTAGGTTAGGTTAGGTTAGGTTAGAGTTTGTACAGCAGTCATCGCTAATCCGTAGTTATTATTACTTAGTGTAAGAATATATTGTAATCATACATTATACACCCACACACACACACACACACACACACACACACACACACACACACACACACACACACACACACCTCACCACACCACAAAATCAAATACTTTACAAATTCATAAATCAGAAAGAAAAGCGAATAAACATTCAAACATTCTCAACACTTCAACACCATTTCTCAATTTTAGCAATAGCCTCCTCCTCTTCCTCTTTCTATTCCTCCCCCTCTTCCTCCTCTTCTTCCTCCTCCTCCCCTAGCATGTCTTAAATCATCGTAGATTACACTGCCTCACACTAAATAGCAGTATATCTCAGTAAGCATAAGTTAGTATGCAAAATTAGACGGAACATAACAATTATTATGCTGTGGTATGATTTACGGCTGTGCATTTGAGTGTGTGAATTAGATCCGTCTCTATCATGATCATTCTTTACTGTCCAATTTTCAACTAATTTTTTTGATGATTGAAGCATAAAAGATTATTGTTAACAGCTTTATTAGAGAGTGTGTGTGTGTGTGTGTGTGTGTGTGTGTGTGTGTGTGTGTGTGTGTGTGCGTGCGCGAGAGATTCCATGAACCGTATGGAAATGACCTATCACCAGTTGTAGGGACAGCATAGTGCACAACCATGCCCACACACACACACACACACACACACACACACACACACACACATCTGTGAGGGAATTACTACACCATGTGAGGCCCCTCATAACACCATCTGAGGGAACTACTACACCACGTGAGTTCCTCTTAACACCATCTGGGAGGAAGTTACTACACTACGAGTTTGCTGTTCAACACCTACATTAATCTGTATGTTCACTGTATGTTCCTTTACCTTTCTCTAATGAAGGCTTTTGTTAAACCACCAATGTATGCAATAAGTCATTTATGTCCAATGTATATTTTCAGCCTTCGGACTGCAGAATTTTTTCAATAAACCGTTAATTATTATTATTATTATTATTCACACACACACATACACATACCTATAACCTTAAGTATCTTCAGTTCCTTTGTATCTTATTCACATATTTCTCTCTTAGTTATCAATCATTTTATCAATATAAGGTTGAGGGGTTAAGGCGAGTGATGACAGCTCCCCCCTCCCAAAAAAAAAACTTCCTCACCATCTCACCATTTTTATCTTGACCCTCGATCTTGACCTTTGACCTACATCCACCAAAAATGAAATCACTTCCTCCTTGTCCAACCTGTAAACCCATCTGCCAAAACCGGTTCCTTTTGAGGTATTTTGTTCACTCTCACACAAAGACCTTAGAGAGTTTTTTTTTGTGTGTGTTTGTCTGTGATTTAATTTGGTTTTAGTTTTTCTGTGCTTGTCTGTGATTTTCTCTCGTTAACCTCACAGTATATTACTACGGCTCCGTGATTCATGGTAAATAGCTCTCAGTAATATATGGATAAAGAAAATAGTCCCAGTGATTCATTTCAATAATAATTTAGTTTCTTTTAGTGGCTAAGTAAACTGTGTTGATTTAGTAGTGAAGATTCCAAATACCTTTTTCTTATAGTTTTATTACTGTCGTTTTGTATGTGGTCTAATTTTATACATACATACATACATACATACATACATACATACATACATAGAGAGATATATTCAGCAAAAACGCCATTCAATTATATATCGAATTAGCGTGTACTGTATATAGGCAATGCAGGAAGACAACGTATGTACAGTCCCTTCACTAGTGCGTTTACAGGCGCTCGTTATATAAACACTCCACAAATCATTATCTTAGAGATATTTGTTTTAATATTGTTTTAATTTGATTCCATAGTATGTTTACAATCACTAGTTTACCCTCTGTCGAATGTAAACAAACACAGAGCTACCACAATTTACAAAACCTGACGAGCCCCTGTAAACGCATTAGTGAAGGGGACTGTACATACATAGACAGTACAGGTATACAAAGAAAGATAAACAGCAAATCTATTCGGCTAAGGACAGCTAAACAAACTATCAATTACTTCTGTGTTCCTTTCAGTTGTTGAAGCTCAGTATATGTCCAGTGTTTGTTTGATGAGACCAGAATATTAAGTTGCCATTCCAGCGTGGAGGTGATGTAGTGATTGTAAATATGAAAAGAAGAAACAAAGTAGTGAAGTTTTCTTTGTGTTATTTACATGTAAAATGTCGAGATAAAATACACAATTATACAGATATATACATAGAAATTTGATGTGTCTGTGTATATTTGTGTGTGTATTAAGAGATAGAGATAGTGAGACAGAGAAAAATAGACAGGTAGAGAGACAGGAAGGCAGAACAGAGAGACAGAAGCAGACAGAAAGACAGAGACAGAGACAGATTGACAAACAGAGAAACTGACAGAAATAGACAAAAAAATGCCACAAAGAGACAGAAAGACAGAGACATATAACCTGGAGAACAAAAAAAAAAGAGACAGACAGACAGAAAAAGAGAGACACGGAGAAATTGTAGGAAAAGTAGGCGAAGCAATCAGGACCCCAGGCTGAGATCGCTGTGGAGATGAGATATATTATGCACTCCGAGATAAGCATCAGCGAACCTGCTCCGCCAGCCGCTGCCAGCCAGTCTAACACGCCTCCCAAAATTGTAGGTGCGGGCCTTGGCTCTGTAATGATGGCAAATTGATTAAAAGTTATATTTTCTGGGTCTGACCCGTGTGCCAGATGGTTGTGTACGTTTGGAGGAGGTGTGATGATGATGATGATGATGATGATGATGATGATGGTGTGGTTGGTGATATATGGCCAATACTAAACAACAGTACGTGTGATAATTACACTGGGGAGTAATATTGCGGAGGCTGTGTTACCTGGTTATAATTAGATAGGTAGACAAATTGGATTATGTTTATTACAATAGTGGCTTAACTTCCGTAACTTGTCTGTACTTAGGTAAAAAAAAACTGTATTGGTCATTAACAGTATTATTACGAAACCACAATACGAAATTTATCTTCACTTAAATATGTAGTGAAGTAGATAGTGACAACTATATTAATATTACATTAAATACCTAAGCTCTATTACTTTCCTCAATGGCATACATAAACACCTGAACTACCTGTCGCGGTTACATTAATGATCATGTTCAAAATAGTAACTACGTATATAACTGTACTTTAATGAGACAAATAGGTAAGATTATAGCGAAACTCCTATATTAAGGTTAAATTAGGTTTGTTCAGGTAAGTTGAGATTGGTTTGCTTAGGTTAGGTTACGTTAATTTGGATGAGTTAGATTATGTTGCCTTGAATAAGTAATGTTTGGTTAGGTTACATTACTTAAGGGTAATTGGTGGAAGGGTTCTAAGCAGTCTCTCTCTCTCTCTCTCTCTCTCTCTCTCTCTCTCTCTCTCTCTCTCTCTCTCTCTCTCTCTGTCTCTGTCTCTCTCTCTCTCTCTCTCTCTCTCTCTCGCCAGCCACGCCCTTTGCCCCCGATCATACTTCCCACATCCGCTGAGTCTCTGAAATAAGCTTTTAACCTTATTTTTGTACGAATTTCTGGCCTTTAACAAATAAGAACTTCACACACCTAACCAAAGTCACTTCTTACCCAACAACAACTATTAGATTAGATTTTTTTTAGCTTTTAATTACAATTCTGGAGTGTTAGGTAATCTCTTTGTACAAATAGGATGCTTTGTGTCGTGTCGTGTCGTGGTTAGTAACATTGGGTGGTTCACGTTCTTGCCTCTCTCTCTACTGCGACCCGGATCTGATACCAGGTTGGGTAGGGTGGCAGAAGGGTGTTGTCCAGTTTGACAGTACCAAACATGGCAGGTTTTCTTTGGGTGCTCCGGTTACCTTCTGTACTAACACTACGAGGAGCAGCTTTCACTAGTTCTCCAAGCTGACCAATTCATCATCAGATAATCAATGATGCTAATCCTCAATTGTAAACAAGATATATCACAAATATAAGATATAAATTGATAAATCGAATGATACAGGATTATTATATATTATTAAATGGAAATTATTTAATCTTAATTTTTAGATGCACTTGTTTTTAAATACATGTTCAGGTAATATATTTTTGTACGTAGGTGATTTATTATTAAGTGTCTGTACCTGTTGGTCTTGGATAAAGGGGTTGAATTTGAGTAATGGAAAATATACCCAACTTAAGACCAGATTTTAATTCCCCCAATAATCCTATATCATTCTTAATTAACCTTCATGACAAAATTAATGTCCTTTTAATTGCCTCGCCTCTAACCAGTCTCCCACGATTTCATTTTATAGTCTTGCTTTAATAAATCCCAACATAATGGTTATCGTCGTGAACGTTTTTCCAACCCAAATTTATCGATAAGGTTTTGCATATCTAGTGTGCCACCTCGTATTAACGTGTACTTTATTTTATCTTTATTGTAAAATATAAAGTTTGAGACGGGAAAATATTAACGAGAACTAGACTCCACTTAGTGTACCATGTGTGGTGTTGGGAGGGTGTGAGAATAACAGGGTAGATCCTCCATCCCACTGTCCCCTAACCCACCCCCACCCACCCCACCTCCACCCCACCCACTCCTCACCTACACCTCCTCCCTGCCGTGCCTTACCTGGTGGGCGTTGACCATCAGTAACAATGCTGTGTTTCTGGTGCGGTGAGAAGAGGTGAAGGGGACGTCATCTCCAGAACGTTTACAGCCTTAAGTAACAAAACGTGTCTCTAAGTAGGAGTGAAGGTGGTTGGGTGAAGACAATGGAAACGTTTACTGGTTCAAGATGTAGCTTTAGATGGTAAAAGCTTCCTCTTCAAAATTCAATGAAAGTTATATTTTAGTTTCATACTCTTGGTGTGTGTGTGTGTGTGTGTATGTGTGTGTGTGTGTGTGTGTGTGTGTGTGTGTGTGTGTGTGTGTGTGTGTGTATCGATACCAGCTGGAGGTATAATTATTAAGGGACAGCTGATAACAGAACGTCATATATGTTATCTTTGTAATTATCATCATTACACTTCGTACCGAGTATAACGATCCTCTGGCGGTATATAATGTGATGAAGTAGTTATTATTATTATTATTATTATTATTATTATTATTATTATTATTATTATTATTATTATTATTATTATTATTATTATTATTATTATTATTATTATTATTATTACCATCACCATAATTATTAACTCCTCTACTCCAAAAATTAACCACTTTCGTCCATAACTTAAGTGGTTCTCTCTCAGCATTATTCTGAAGATCTGTCGCTTCAAAGGGTCACTCCCATCCACTGAGGACCTACCCAGGCGCTAATCTCACGGTCAGACTTCTGCAGGAGCCACAATAAGGTCCTGCCGATATCCAACCTCGTGTCGGTCTTACAGTTCCATCTCCAGTGTGGTTATGGATGTTTACTGTACCTGTGTGGAGTTGTGGGGTTAATATGTACAAAAAGAGTCTTGTTATGTTTCAGTGGTGTGGTTGGGACATCTTTGTGAGCCGAGTTATGCACTAAGTTGATGCCGTGTTGAGTATTGATGCTGTCTTGAACATTAATGCTATCTTAATTGTTATACAAGTCATCAACCTCATCACATTGACTCATCTCAGCGACTCATATCAGTGATCACCTCAGAAGTGTCTCAGCTGCCGGGACGTTGCATACTGAGGCGACAAAAGACGTAAACAATGCTCATAAGATTCCCATAATAGCAACACCTCACTGAACGTTGCCACACTTGTCCAATGTTTACTTCTGTTAACTGTATGGTTACCTGACTGGGTAACTGAATGTCTCACTGCCTGTTCTGATTGGCTAAAATGACTGACTAACCTACTAACAGTACTTTTTTTTTCCACATTCTCGGCCCGATATATATTGTGGGATTCCCTTTGCACCCCCAGCCTCCTACTCGCCATTTTCTCGTAACTTGCTCGCCACTTGCTCGCCATTTGCTCGCCCCTAATAACGTATTACTTATCATATTACTTGCAGGTGTGTTGATTAATTAATAATTCATATAACACTTCCATAACTATATAAACTTACAAATATAAATAAATATATATAAACTGTATATACACATGGGCCATATGATCACTATACATCGCACTAAACTACCGAATTTATGGTAGTTGTAATCTGATCTTAAATGCTCCTAATTAATAGCTATAATAGTTTGAATTACGGGACAGTCGCTCTCTGTTGTTGAATATTTTCCTCAGCTCACTGGAGGAGTCAACAACACCACTCCACCCTCCGCCTCACGGTTTATTACATCCTGAGACGAGTTGGAAAAATATTATGATGTCCGTAGCCTGTCTGTCCTCCCTGCCTGCCTCTCTCATGTCCGTGGCCTGTTCTCCCTGCTTGCCTCTCTCATGTCCGTGGCCTGTTCTCCCTGCTTGCCTCTCTCATGTCCGTGGCCTGTTCTCCCTGCTTGCCTCTCTCATGTCCGTGGCCTGTTCTCCCTGCTTGCCTCTCTCATGTCCGTGGCCTGTTCTCCCTGCTTGCCTCTCTCATGTCCGTGGCCTGTTCTCCCTGCTTGCCTCTCTCATGTCCGTGGCCTGTTCTCCCTGCTTGCCTCTCTCATGTCCGTGGCCTGTTCTCCCTGCCTGCCTCTCTCATGTCCGTGGCCTGTTCTCCCTGCTTGCCTCTCTCATGTCCGTGGCCTGTTCTCCCTGCTTGCCTCTCTCATGTCCGTGGCCTGTTCTCCCTGCTTGCCTCTCTCATGTCCGTGGCCTGTTCTCCCTGCCTGCCTCTCTCATGTCCGTGGCCTGTTCTCCCTGCTTGCCTCTCTCATGTCCGTGGCCTGTTCTCCCTGCTTGCCTCTCTCATGTCCGTGGCCTGTTCTCCCTGCTTGCCTCTCTCATGTCCGTGGCCTGTTCTCCCTGCTTGCCTCTCTCATGTCCGTGGCCTGTTCTCCCTGCCTGCCTCTCTCATGTCCGTGGCCTGTTCTTCCTGCTTGCCTCTCTCATGTCCGTGGTCTGTTCTCCCTGCCTGCCTCTCTCATGTCCGTGGCCTGTTCTCCCTGCTTGCCTCTCTCATGTCCGTGGCCTGTTCTCCCTGCTTGCCTCTCTCGTGTCCGTGTCTGTGTCCGTCTACAGAGTTTCTTGACATTTGGTTGGGTCTTGGGCCTTCCTAGGAGCTTAAACGAGGGAGAATGGGTTAAAGAATATTCCTCAAAGACACACACCACCGTTCTCATCGGTATATAACAGCATCACCAGAAACCAAAACCATTGTCCCTCAAAAGGTTAAACCATCATCCCCCAATGAGTTAAATCGTTCTCAAAGGGTTAAATCATCATCCTCCAAGGGTTAATTCATCATTCTCAAGAGATTAAGCCATATTTTTAAAGATGGAAATCATTGTCCTCAAAGAGATTAAATTCTTTTATTTTAACCCCTTCACTACATGGATGCCAATTTTAAAATTTTATTCAGCTCAGAGGGGAGACTGTACAAAAGAGATCAACGCTCATCATATTAATAAAACTTTCTTATAAACACAATTAACTTAACATTAACTCACTAAGATACGACCCACCATCTCTTAACTCTATATATTACATGAAGCTTACACATCTTAAAGTTCATTCTCTATCATACATTACGTTTAATATTCTCAGATATTCATTACTAAGTTTTTCCCTAATATATTTCTTTATCTGTTTCTTTCTTTAGTGAAATGCAGCTTCCTGTCTGTATATATTATCTTACTGAGATTATTGAATTACCTGACGCATACAAGGAGTGAGGAGAGGGGAAGCGGGGGAGGGTGAGGAGGAGGAGGAGGAGGAGGGTTTAGACGAGGAGGAGGAGGAGGGTGAGGAGGAGGAGGAGGAGGGTGAGGAGGAGGAAGAGAATACAAGACAAAGAGGGACAAAGGGAACAGAGTACTTAAAGGAGGAGGAGGAGGAGGAGCCGGAGGAGGACAAGGAGGAGGAAGAAGAGGAGGATGAAGAGGAAGGAGGAGGAGCTGTGAGATCCTGCCAGTACCACACAAGTACCAAGATGATAGTATGAAGTTGTTAAAGTGATTTATTAGACCACTTACCGTCTGTCTGTCTCTCATTTAAACACCTTTTCTGTCCTGTGTATTAGTCCTAATTTATGGCATCAGGACACACACACACACACACACACACACACACACACACACACACACACACACACTTCTTAAGGTGCTGTGGTAAGTACTGTTTAGACTTGTGTTAGCTTCAGGTGTCTGTGTCTACGCTTCATTTTCTTCAGCAGTTGTGTTCATTTTTCTTCAATTATGTTCACGTTGTTTGCAAATCTTTACTGTTCAGAGATAGATAGATAACTTATCACCATTGCCAATCTAACTATCCAAAAATAAACACCTTACAATCATCACTATTCTAACTGTTCAAATATCTTACAATCATTACCAATTTGACAGTCCAGGAGTTGATTGTCATATCGCTCGAATACCGAAAAAAGATCTCAGAAGGCGAGGGTATTGTAATCGAGGTGTGTGTGTGTGTGTGTGTGTGTGTGTGTGTGTGTGTGTGTGTGTGTATGCTGTCCATATCAGGTTCATTGTTCGAGAAGGCTTATAACTCCAAAAACAAACAAACAAACAAACAAACAAGCAATGCACCTAAATTCTCACTAAAAAAAAAATTGCACACGTAACAAGAAGATAAATAAGAATATTGTCAGGTAACCAATTAAGAGGAGGAAGTAACATTAACAAAAAGTAATAATAATAATAATAATAATAATAATAATAATCATAATAATAATCATAATAAAACTTGTATCATTTAAGTTCCTCCGTGGGAAAAAAATAGACGTCTGAAGCAAAAAAACACAAAAAAAACAAGAAACTTTCAACTAAATTCCAATGTAAAAAAAACAAAACATACAACTGAAGTATAAATAAAACTAAAAAAAAAAAAAAATCCTTCCAAATTCACAGAAAAAAAAAAACACGGCCAGAATAAAACTTTCTTCCAAACTCCCATGAAGGGGAAAAAAATTACACACCTAAACCAGACCAACACACCAGGAAGAAAAAAAATATCAGCTAAATTGTCACGGAAAAAAAAATTACTACCCCTCAGAAATACTGTAAAGACGACCTGCTGGGTACATAACACGACACTGCATCACCAGCTTATACCACCGCTAACTCAGGTCTATTTGGCTATACCACCTGAGAGATATACTTACCTACGGATCTGTCCCCTTTTGTAAATGTTCCTTGTCGTGTTGGAGGGTCGTTGACTGCTGTGACGACGACAAGACTCCTGCCTGCTAACGGGATGTAATCTTATGGTCAATGATATCTCGTCTTGTAACCCCCATTGGGAATGTTATCTGCCCTGTTGTAATCCCTCGAGAACGTGGATTACATGAGTGTAACCCCCCTCCCCTACCCCTCGAGAACGCCATCTGCTGTGGTATAATCCTGGGTTTGTCTTTTTCTCAATTTTGCGTTCGGGTTATTATTAAGAACGCTGTTTGGAGTCATGCAATCTCTCAAGAACGCGGTTTACATGCGTGTAAGTCTCTCAAGAACGCGGTTTACATGCGTGTAAGTCCCTCAAGAACGCGGTTTACATGCGTGTAAGTCTCTCAAGAACGCGGTTTATATGCATGTGAGTCTTTAAGAACGCTGTTTTTTATGAGTCTTGGAACCCAATTTCAAATATTAAATGAATTTGGTTAAGTAAGACTGAGGCTCTTTAAGACGCGGCCTATTAAGCCTCGGGTTTAATCTTGAAATGTGAGGTTAGGTTAGGTGAGAATAGGTAAGGGCCCATTAGGACTGGTCACTACTTTTAATGGTTACCTTAGTTTGGTGTGGGGCCCGGTAGGACTAGGGCCTTTGAGGACTGGGGCCCGGTAAGATTGGGGTCCTTTAGAACTGAGAACCATACGGCCAATCATCGGCTATTTTTAACAACTGAGCATTTAACTTAAAATACATAGAATAGCTCACCACTTTATAAATAATATAACCCTAAACTTACGAAAATTTACTTAAAAGTGAACCGCAAATTGACTTAAATTTCACATCAAAATTTTCCCCCAAAATGTATTCAAATCTATCGTAAGAAAAATATATAAAATAGTAACTTTAAAATGTACTAAAAATTTAACGTTATATAAGATTACATAGTTGGAAAATATGGCATAGCAAGGACACCACAGTATAGCAAGTAATGTCTGGTATAGCAAAGGACACCTATTATAGCAATGGATAAACAGTATAGAGACAATACTTGATATAGAAGAAACAAAAATACTATAGCTTCAGATGTATAGAAAAATTATCATTCAGTATAGAGTCGAATATTCGGTATAGCTTCAGATATTCAGTACAGGTAGGTGTGATCGGTATAGTGAGGGGTGAGTATACTTGTTGTAGGGGGAAAGGTATAGCATCGGTATATCATTGGATTAGACTATGAGTAATCGATATGCCTCCCAATCCTTCGGTGGCGTACGTTAGGTATAAAATTGGTCGGTATAAGGACCCGAACATTTGGTATAGGAGTGGGTGTAGTTGTCGGTATATTAGTATCGGTAGGAAAGGTCGTGTTATTATGTTCGGATAGTGTTCGGTATAAATGGAAAGAGTTCGAAATAGGCGAGAGATGTTCGGTATAAGTTGTTGGTAGTCAATATTAGCAAAATGATGATACTGGTATTAGGTATATTTAACTAATCTGTATATCGGTATAGAGAGGGAAATAAATGTTCGGTATACTAAGCTGGTGTTCTGTATAACGACACAGAGAAAGTGCTAGTCTTCGGTATATAAACCAGTGTTCGGTATATCGGTGAAGGGGAAGCATAGTATTTCTGTAAGACGGTATATTCAGGAGCCAAATGCTCGGTACATAGACGTAGGAAGGACGTCGGATATTCGTTACAGATAACCAGTGCTCGGTATATTTAGCTGATGTTCGGTATATTGGTTTCAGGTGGATGCGTAATGTTCGGTGTACTAGGCTGGTTATCGGTATAGGTAGGAAGCTAGCGTTCGGTATACTGGTGAAGGGAAAACCCCCACGTTCGGTATATCGCAAAATAAAAGAGGTCGGATATTCGGTCCAAACGACTAGCATTCGGTATATCGATTAGTATTCGGTATATGGGCACAGTTAAAACTCCCAAAGTTCGGTATATTGGTACACAGTTAACACCTAATGATCAATATACACAGCGGTATAGTCAGCAATATATATTCGGTATATATCGGTACACTAGACACGCCTAACATTCGGTACATTACTATACGGATATCGGATGTTCGGTATACTCGACTGGCGTTCGGTATATCGGTGTAGGGAGGACGGTGGGGAGAGAGGGGTATATTTCTTCTTGATGATATACCCAACAACAGTATAAATCAGCCAACACTAGAATTTGAGACAGTCATAAATATTGCCGACAAAATCATAATGGGGGAGTGCATATCACGACAGGGAGAGGGGGAGAGGAAGTGGGGTGAGGGGAGGAGAGGAAGTGGGGAGAAGGGGAGAGTGAGGAGAGGAGAGGAAGTGAGGAGAGGGGGGTGAGGAGAGAAAGTGGGGAGAGGGGGAGAGTGAGGAGAGGAAGTGGGGAGAGTAAGGAGAGGAAGTGGGGAGAAGGGGAGAGTGAGGAGAGGAGAGGAAGTGAGGAGAGGGGGGGTGAGGAGAGGAAGTGGGGAGAGGGGGAGAGTGAGGAGAGGAAGTGGAGAGAGTGAGGAGAGGAAGTGGGGGGAAGGAGAGAGTGAGGAGAGGAAGTGGGGAGAAGGGGAGAGTGAGGAGAGGAAGTGGGGAGAGGGGGAGAGTGAGGAGAGGAAGTGGGGAGAGGCGGAGAACAGGAGAATAGGAAGGAATGAGAGAAGGGTAAGGAGAGGAAGTGGTAAAAGTGGGGAAGAGGGAGAGAGAGTGAAAAAGTGGGGTAAAGGAAACATGGGGAACAGAAGGGACAATGAGAGAGCGGGTAAAGGAAGCAGGGAGAGGAGAGGAAGGGAAAGGGAGAGGTGAAGGGTGGAAAGAGGTATGGAATGAAAAAGAATGGAAACAAATTGAAGAAAAAAGAGACAGAGAAAGAGAAGAAGATAAGTGAATTGATTAAAAAAGTGTGTGTGTGTGTGTGTGTGTGTGTGTGTGTGTGTGTGTGTGTGTGTGTGTGTGTGTGTGAGAGAGAGAGAAAGAATCACACAAAAAGATAAATAGAAAAAACGGAATAAAACGAAAAATATCACGAACACACACACACACACACACCTGTCTATAGGGTCTCTACTTCACGTGCTGGGCACCTCCTGTCCACCCAGCTGACAATGGGTACCTGATTTTACAGTTTAGGATTTGAAAGTAATTCATTACAGTATATGCCACATTGTCTTCCTCCATACAGAAAAAAAAAGACTTGTTACAGTACCTTCTATATTAAGTGGGTACAGCGAGCCAATCTTATGTATTCTCATGTATTTTTTATGTATTTGTGTTTATACCTAATTCAACTTATCAAACGCTTGGAAGTATTGGTGTTCAACTTCCCAGTCATATTCGCAGGACACTCATTGATCTTGGTTGAGATTGATCGAATTGAGGATCACGTTCCCAGACATCGAATCCAGATTATCAGCTCGGATAATCAGCTCACAGCCTCCGGAACGTGTCGAGTTATCGTATTCAAACTTTCAAATTACGTTCTCGTGATCACCTGTGGAAGCTTCCTCAGGTATGGTCCAGTGGTGATGATCTTAGGTTAAGTTTATGAGGTCACAGGTCAAAGGTACGAAGGCTTTTCTGTGACTTATTACTGAAACGCTTGTGAATGTTAGGCTAGAGAGCGACGCTAATTTAACCTTACCACCTAATTCACCTAACCTCTCCAAAGTTAATCTAACCAAACTTAACTCAATCAACATAACCTCGCCAAACTTAACCTAACCTAACTGAACCTGTCCTAGGATAGTAAAGTAAAGGTACGATTAATTTCTGTTTTTTCCTAATAACATGTTGAGAAATGTTTTAAAAAATCTCTGATAATTTTAAAAGATTTTCAACCAACCACAACCTGGCTGACACTCGCTCTCTATCTACCCTTCTCTATACTCGTTCAGCACCGCTAGAGTCATTGGTCAAAGACAGCTTACATGTGTGTGTGTGTGTGTGTGTGTGTGTGTGTGTGTGTGTGTGTGTGTGTGTGTGTGTGTGTGTGTGTGTGTGTTCTTGCATATCATTACTCCGTTTACAAACATATCTAAAAATTACTATTAAATTACCATAACATAAATATCCTTTGACTAAGACTGTCAACCATCATACAGGAATCATTTACACCTATCACCAATTTATTCACCAGACATAATTAATCTTTCCCTTCATTCTGTCATTATCAAGTCTCATTCATCATCTCTTGTAATAATCCTTCATTATTTTAAGACTTCACAGCAGTGGTGATATCAGATAATTATCAACATATCTAACGAAAGAAAAAAATAATCATCAGTTATTAATAATCCGACAATGAGGGTAATTATAAAGCTTTACTCTGGATTATCTTAATATATGTAGATATAATTGATAACTAAAGAGTAAGACACGTGTTATATATGATCATACACCGTCTATTTCAGGTTCATATATTAGGTTATTAATTGTAGTAAGTATTAATGAATGATAAATCGGTTAATTATTCAGATGATGTAAAAAATTTCATTAGGTAATTAAACGTTGTATACGATTGTGTAGAATTTGGTTGTATGAGTTGTAATGGAAGTTAATGTAATGATCCTTTAAAACGTGTGTGTGTGTGTGTGTGTGTGTGTGTGTGTGTGTGTGTGTGTGTGTGAACTCTCGCTTGGTCATTGAAGACATAGTGAAGATGAGATTGAATGAAATCCTGACAGACAGTTGTATAGAATGACAGGCAATATAACAAGGAGACAGACAGACAGACAGACAGACAGACAGACAGACAGACAGAGAGAGAAAATTATTAATCAGATAAATGAACTGATAGACGTACAGAGGTAGAAAGGAAAAAACACATATACAAACAAAAACAAACATAATGACAAACAAATACAAACATAATTGCAAACAAAAACAAAGACAAAGACAAGCAAAAACAAAAATAATGACAAACAATAACAAACATAATGACAAACAAACACAGACAATGACAAACAAAAATAAACATAATAAGAAACAAAACAGACAATAACAAGCTAAAACAAACATAATGGCAAACAAATACAAACATAAAAACAAACAAAAACAAACATAAAAAAACAAAGAAAAAGAAAAACAATGACAAACAAACACAAACATAAACACAAACAAATACAAACATTAACAAAAATAAACAAATACAAACATATTAACAAATAAAAAACAAACATAATTACAAACAAAAATAAACATTCCTATATATACAGTATATATATATAATGAACCTCAACATCGATCATCACCAAACAAGTTCTCAGCTCAAACAAACTCATTGTTGGTTGATAAAATATGACCATAAACTGAGGGTACTTGGACGGTCAACTCTCATATATTGTCCAGCTATCATATGACTTGTTGCCCATCCATCTCAACTCGGGGGAAATACAGTTTGAAAAAAAAAAAAAAAAAAACACTGAATCGATCTTACTGCGTGAAAATGGAATCTAAATACTATTAACTTTTAGAAGAACCAAATGATAATGATTTTGATAACGTAAAGATAATAAAAAAATATATTTACGTTTTCGTGTGAGACAATATGACTCAAAGGACGAAGAATTTTGATAACCCTACCGAAACAACAGGAGTCGTAGTGTTCATTGTGAAATTCATCTGTCCATCCATGAAGATACTTTTTTGGGGGGCTGTGTGACACCTTAAAATGTGAAATAAATCGTGGGATGTACACAATAGGTAACAGATCATTATCAATTAGAGCAATAGGTAATAGGTAAACTATTTAAACAGCTTCAAGAGTAAGAGAGGAAATCACCTCTTACTAATGATTTAACCCATATAATGTATTCATATAGTATAATTCCTTTACCTGTTGCATTTTAAGTATTTGTTTTATATTGTATGACACCTGTAGTTATCGGTAGTGATTTAATTAGGTCTTTATCTTCTTTTTCTGACCTGAGTGATGGATGATATTCTATTCGTAGGTGAGGAATGTTTTTGTTTTTTATGTGTTGGTGAGATACTAAAGGTTGATGATTCATTTTAGGTTGATGATACATATTAGGTTGATGATACATTTTAGGTTGATGATACATTTTAGGTTGATGATTCATATTAGGTTGATGATACATTTTAGGTTGATGATTCATATTAGGTTGATGATACATATTAGGTTGATGATTCATATTAGGTTGATGATACATTTTAGGTTGATGATTCATATTAGGTTGATGATACACTTTTATGGTTGATGATATATTTAAGGTTGTTATAAACGTTGATGGCTCACTAGGTAGTAGTAGGAGGAGGAGAGGAGAGTCTTCGTGCGGGTCCTAGCTAATTGATGTCTTCCTGCCGTCAATCACCCAAGTAAACATTGTTATTATTCATATTTTTCCCATGCTGCCTCATTATAGTCATTAAAACTGGTGCACTTTTAGGAATAATACAACTTCTTAAACTAATCTTTATCCTATATCACGAGTAGCTCTCATATAAGACCTGGGATATATGATACAGTCGTGTGTGTGTGTGTGTGTGTGTGTGTGTGTGTGTGTGTGTGTGTGTGTGTGTGTGTGTGTGTGTGTGTGTGTGTGTGTGTGTACAGGGTGTGTGTGTGTGTGTGTGTGTGTGTGTGTGTGTGTGTGTTTGTGTGTGTGTGTGTGTACAGGGTGTGTGTGTGTGTGTGTGTACAGGGTGTTGCAAAAGTTACTGGAGTTTATTGATGAGTTCTTTTAGTAAAGTAATTTTTGGGTACACACTGTTTGTATATGACAAAGAAAATATATAGATAAAACTATTCCTGTTTAATGTGTTTTCTTGTCTTAACGTTGGATCTATTTTTTGAGACATTGGGATTAACTTGGATTAGATAAGATCAGAAAGGTTAAATTTTCTCAGTTATGTATGTATATATAAAATTGTCACTTAGGTTAGGTTAGGTTAGGTTAGTTTGGGTTAGGTTAGGTTAGTTTGGGTTAGGTTAGGTTAGGTTAGGATCGGCATGACTAGCTTATCTTTGAAACGAATAATAAGTGTAAATCAACACTGAGGATTAGCGTACAGAACAGAGACCACGCTGGGGTTGGGAGGACCGAGAGACCAACAGACCACGCCAGGGTTTGGAGGACCGACAGACCAATTCAGGGTTGGAAGGACCGAGAGACCGACTTCATACCACTAGATGCT
The DNA here is from genome assembly GCA_958450375.1 of Homarus gammarus. Lineage (NCBI taxonomy): Eukaryota > Metazoa > Arthropoda > Malacostraca > Decapoda > Nephropidae > Homarus > Homarus gammarus. The sequence continues at coordinate 719,580 of CAUDMG010000716.1, read as the reverse complement.
GGGTGTATTATGATCGGCGGCTACGTCATCACAGAGACATTCTGAGTCATAAATTTGTTAGCTCAGGCTGGAGGTATCATTACCAATCTGACCCCGAGCTGGACCTTCGCTAGCCCGGCGTCCAGGGTCAGGTTGGGGCCACAGTGACTTTTTCTGTGTAGGGGGACAGACAGTACGTTGTATACCGCGACTCTGTAAGAATTCATGCTTAAAACGTAAAAGTATAAAAGACAGACGTATTTAGATTATACGTCGAATACATACATGGATTATGATTTGAAAATGTATGTGTTAAAGAATAAAAATAGTATACATTTACTTAGATACATATTCGTCTGTGTGTAAATGTATCCATGCTCTAACAAGCACACATTTAAGAATGAAAACGTACCCATAGACTTGCGCTTTCACACACACACATGATAAAAGGAAAACTTCAACACATAAAAAAGTATAAGTGTAATAACGTACTATTTATACTGTCACACACAACACATTTAATATTCAAAACACACCCACACACTTAACCAAACACACACACACAACATACCTCACTAAGCAAATGCAAGCACATTAGACGACAAAAATATTGTCGCTTAATACACACACACACATACACACATATTAACCATTGGTATACACGCAAGAAGGTTCAAACACAAAACGCAATAATGACCATATACGTTCACATTACACAGGTAAACTCAACTCACCCTCTCAGCTGACTGGATGTAAACAAAGCGTGTGACTGATCAGCTGTTACAGGCGGGAAGGCTTGGGTGGTGTAATACTGCATTTTAACTCAGTTGCCCGCTGATGGAGAGCCTATTAAGGTCCACGCGACGAGCCTTATTACGCCGGGAAACAAGCTATAAAATAATTAGCCTAAAGTGATGGTTGTTGGCTAAAAAGAGAGCAGAGGAGGAGAGAGAGAGAGAGAGAGAGAGAGAGAGAGAGAGAGAGAGAGAGAGAGAGAGAGAGAGAGAGAGAGACTCGAACGGATCGTTATAAGCGATTCAGTGGTTATGCCATAAAATATGAAATATGAGCCGTAATTTAGCTGGACTGAGGGCTCCTACTATGCTGGTGCTGCTGTCGAACACGAGTATAGAAGGAGGAGGAACACAGAGGGAGGGAGAAGAAGTGTTATTGATATTACATTCCATGATTGCTCTTTAACATCTATGGCCCATAAGTGTGTTTTCATAGGTTAAAAATAATAATATAGTAGCTTAATAGAGATACGTCTTTCTGTACTCACACGTTCTGAAGTACAAGGAGGAGGAGGAGGAGGAGGAGGAGGAGGAGAAGGAGGAGGAGGTAGAAGACGTCTTGGCATTATTTGTTGTGGGTTTGAAAAGTTATAGGTATTGGGAAATGGTTTGTAAGCTCTCTCTCTCTCTCTCTCTCTCTCTCTCAAACTAAATGCGCCAAAGGTAACAGTTTTGTTGAATGAACCTCAAGATTACTGAAAACACTTTGACTCCTTCTTCTTAGAGTTGCCTGAACACTAAACTACGTCAGTGTTTTGGGTTTATTAATTTCTACCCATCTTCTTTCTATATAGACTTGATGGTTTCAGGTCTAATGGGGCCCCTTACTGATGAGCCCCAAGTCAAACAGGCCCCAACCTAAAGGACTGGTAGAGAATGAATAAACCAGGGTGAGATACTTCTGATAAAACACTAAATCGTTAGAACAATAAAAAAAATGGTAATGCACAGAAAGTTATAAGAAAAAACCCCTCAGGAATTTGAGTTTATGACCATGTAAATTTTACTATTGTGTTACAACGTTAATTATTATGTATAATTTTTTTTTTTTTGTGGAGGATAAATGTAATTCCTTTGTTACATGGAAAAGAAAGTGTCAAAAGTATCTGTTCGTGTCTTATTAATCGCTCACGTGTGTTCAAGCATTAGTTTGCGTTCGGGTAAAGTCATCCTCTTCAAGCAAGTTTCAATTCTTTTATCTTTAGGTAAACAATGACGTCAGCATCTTCTGGCGAGCGTTCTTATAATCCTCTCTCACTTTCTAGTAAACATTCACCTGTCCTCGTACACAGGTAAGCGTTCACATTACTCCCTCCTTCATAAATAAATGTTCTCGTTACCTATAAGAGCATGAAAGGTCTTAAAACCCATCCACTATAACACCTGATGATTGATGTTAGCATTATATAAGCAATAAAACGACGGTAATACATAACATTTCCCACTATGCTATTGGGAATAACACCTCACATGTGGAAATAGTATAAGACAACGGCCATAGTCGTATTTCTGGATATCTTGGTAAAAATATAAAAATAAAACATTAATAGAGGAATTTGTGTTCGACTAACCTTTGGAAGAAAGCAAAATAAAGGGAAAATCAGTCACTTACTAGCGACTCAGTTCAGGTATTCTCAAGATTGTCCACCAAAATGCTTGATCCATGGTGCTGCTGCAGTCTTCACCCCTTGGTCCTCCTGCAGAGCTAAGACCCTCAGATCCTCAACTCGTATCATTGGGTGTCATTCTTAACTACAACCTGACAACTATGGTAAAGATATTGATCGCTATCTTATCTTTGTCCTATCTTTGTACTATCGTAAGTCCTTCGCCATTCATTGTATTGACAGGAGTAAACAAGCCTTACTACTACTGATAAGATCAAACCAACGCTTATAATGATAGGAGTAAGCCATCCCAGGGAGTTCTCTTAGGCAGGTCAGAGATAACAATACACAATGACGGTAGCAGAGAGATACAGGAAGATACAAACGCTTCCCACATCACATGGGAGAAACTCACCGCCGGCATTTCTGGGGTGAACAATGGCAGCCAGCAAATGCCTCTGAAAACAAGCATGTGGTTATTAGTGGTCTAGAGTATGCACACATACACACACACACACTTGGGTTCCTTTTGGTGTGTCAGAGAGAAAGACAGCGACTAAGATCCCGACAACTCGACGAAACTTCACAACTTCTACTTATTCCTCGTCACTAGTACTCCAGTAGTTCACCCTTCACCACCCTATCCCTCGACCATCACCTCCTTCTCCTCCTCCTTCTTCTCCTCCTCCTCCTCTGCCAGGGGTGGCGTTCGTGACTAGCGGTGCTTGGGTAATTTGTATCACGGCAGGCCGGATCGTTCGCCAAGCAGTGCTGGTGCCATAACACCATTGATTATATTGCCGACCCGTGACAAGCCGCCATTCCCCTTGCGCTTGTCCATTATGTATTTGTGAGGCGGGAGAGCTTTACGACCCGCTCTCTCTGCGCTCTACAAATAGTGTTTAGTGGGACATAGTCTGAGCTCTACAAGTAGATTCTAAAGAGCTTACTTTTAGGGCTTTTGTAAATAGGTTCTAGAGCTCACATTTAGGGGTTTAGATATAGCCTTTAAGAGTTCACTCTTACGGCTTTTAAGTAGGCTGTAGGGCTCACTTTTAGGGGCTTCATAAGTAGTCTGTTGGGCTTACTTTTGGGGCTTTATAAATAAGGGTCTAGGGTCCTTCTATATGCGAGACTTAATCACTTGGCATATAAGTTATCGTTTTTGTATTTTTTTTTAATTTATGCCCGTATTTTCCGCTATCGTATCTCCGTATTCATATAACTGTCCAGTGTCGTATTTTTATGTTATCATCTCATTATGTTATCTTAGCTTTGTGTTATGACTATGCTATCATATCTATATATTATTGTATATCTATGTTATTGCATCTTTGTGCTATTGTATATTTGTGCTATCATATTTTGGCTATCGTATTTGTCCATATCCATATAACTCATCGCTATCTTATCATTGTCCTCTCTATGTGCTATCGTATCTATCCATATACAAATAACTAACCGCTATCGAATCTTTGCGCTATCGTGTTTATAAGCTTCCCCGACGTTCGTGATATCTGGACATAGTCGTCTCGTGGCTGGTATTTCAGTAATCTTACACCGCCTCATTCTGTTATAATTCTTCCGTTATCTTTATTCTCAACCTGCCGTCTTTCTCCGGTCATTTATATAGATTTTTTTTTAATCATAATTTCTCTTCTTTTATTCACTGTTATTCGTGGTTATTCATATTTCTTGTGTTATTATTTTTTATTATGGTGATATTTTGTTTGTTTGTAGGTATTATTTTTTTCTTACTATTCTTGTTCGTAATTTTTGTTCTTATTCATATTCGTAGCATTTTCATTATTTTTATTATTATTATTATTATTATCATCTGTGCGTCTGTGCATCCATGCGATAATGCACACTTGCGTCTCTTCACAACACCTAGTCAACGCTTTAACAAAAACAATTAAAACTTAAAACCAATGTAAACTTGTTATGAATGCTGACATGACCCCCAAAAGACCTATAGGCCTACGTGTACCATACAGGTATTCGCTCTCCCTAATTATCTATCTATCTATTTATATATTTTACGGTCTTTTAACTAATGCTGATATTCTGAGTTATCTTTTTGCTATTATCTAGAAGTACTGTTATCTTACCTGTTATCTCAATGTGTGTGTGTGTGTGTGTGTGTGTGTGTGTGTGTGTGTGTGTGTGTGTGTGTGTGTGTGTGTGTGTGTGTGTGTTGTGTGTGTGTGTGTGTACCCACTAGTCAGTATGAGTGTTTGACTATCCAGTATTCACCCACAATAACGCACACATGACTGAATCTTTGAGTCGACTGGCCGAGCATTAATCAAGAGGTGTCGGATCAATAGTCTCTAATCTCACTGAATGAAATCTGTCAAAGTATAAATTACAGTAATTGGTAGTTTAGCCACAAGGTAAGATGACTGACTTAATCACCTTCTGAATCGAGAATGGTGATTGTGTGTGTGTGTGTATGTGTGTGTGTGTGTGTGTGTGTGTGTGTGTGTGTGTGTGTGTGGTACTAAATTATAAGTCAATTCAGGTGTTCTAGTTGGGTAATCACCAGGTAGAAGGAAGGTGAGGTGTGGTTTTCTTGGTGACTGAAATGCCCGGGTATGTTTTGTGTAGTAATTTTCTGACTTGGTGATTATTACTTACAAATGGATACAAACACATACTTCCTTTGTGCTTTATTAACATTTATGAATCATTAGAAAGTTCGATTCCTTTACACGTGACTTTGAGTTGTAAGTTTATCGTGTGAGAGAGAGAGAGAGAGAGAGAGAGAGAGAGAGAGAGAGAGAGAGAGAGAGAGAGAGAGAGAGAGAGAGAGAGAGAGAGAAGCCAGGAAGCTAATGACGTAATCCAACTTAGAGCCTAATTAATTTAAGAGAACACGTTATAAACATCTCCCTTTTACTGATACTTTCATTAAAACTCAAGACAAGAGATAAATACCCATTCTCTCCTCTTCCCAGGTTAATTTTAAACTCATTACAAGGAAGAAACTTCATTTCCTCATGCTTTACAAGTTAATTTTAAACTCATTACACACGTCGGCATATAATTTAATTTTGAAATGTGAATTAGATCTTACCTGAGAATCATAATTAATTGCAATAGCCTAGGGAGTATTTCACCAGAGAGAGACGCTATACCTTTCGCTTCCTGACACAATCATCCTTCACCTGTACTGATGTTAGTTATAATTTTTCTACACGAGAGCTTAAATACACGTGTTGAGTTTTAGGAGCGGTGGTGCAATGGATACTGAACTCGTCTCCCGTCCTATGAGTACTTGGTTCGCAGTTAGGGTACTCATAGTATGCGGATGGGGATGTGGTTGTGGGTGTGAATGTGGATGTGATGGCTGGTGAGTATAGTACGGTGACCACACTGCCTCTTTGTGTACAGTGTAGTGTATCTGAAATGCTCAAAACAAACAGGAGACTAAGTATTTCCACCAATGAGAGATTATGACACAGCATTGCCAACAGCTAGAGCATTATGACACCACACACACACACACACACACACACACACACACACACACACACTCTTCTGGCGTCATAAAACTACGACACAACAGAGTCTCTCAAGAGGTGTCAGATCAAAGCAAGGAGCTCACTTGTGTGTAAGATTACCAACACGACAAGCTAGCAATGTATTTCAGCTTTATCGACCAACAATACAATACTACACCAGCTGTCCTGATCAACTACCTGTATCACACAATCACAATCGTCTACCAGCTATATCAATCAACCACAATAGTCTACCAGCTGTATCAACCATAATATTCTTCCAGCTGTATCAATCAACCACAATTGTCTACCAGCTGTATCAACCACAATACTCTCCCAGCTGTATCAATCAACCACAATCGTCTACTAGCTGTATCAATCAACCACAATTGTCTACCAGGATGACCACCATTACGACAAAAACAAATGCTACCGCTTCTCTTAACTCAATAACAAGCTCCAATGCTCTTTAACGCCTTTGTGTGAGTTTCAATAATGTATCCTTCACAGTACAGCGCAGACGGTAACACTCGTATAAACATAGTACTGGGCTCTTGATGCAAAGAATCACCTCCGTCTTTGCTTTGTCATTATCGCGATACAACACGGGAAAGGATTGATTATACGGCCGTGTAATGTACTCTGAACACGTCAAACCACTTGCCACTACTGCGACCATTGCCATTACAACTACTGACACTAGTACTATCACTACCACCACCACCATCACCACCATCACCACCACCACCACAACCCCAACCCCCAACCCCTACCAATCCCAACCACCACCACCACCAATATCACCTCAACACAAGCACAAAACACAGAGTCACTAGTGAGCGTAAGACACCTCAACAACTGTTAAATATACGTAATATACCCAGACATACCAGGATATATTAAAGTATACTGCATCAGAAGCTTATATATATACGGTGTCCCAGAAAAATGCCTCTCCCTTCCTGCTTGCTCCCTGCTTGACTCCCTCCCTCCAACTCACAGTGTCTCAGGGAGTAGGCAGGGAGGAAGGCCCTTGAGGGACCAGATAGCTCTCAGTACACAGTCAGTCCAAACGTCAAGAAATGTTCCCTCATATCAAGTGTAAACAAAGTGACCGTGTAGAGGCGACATGAAGGCTCAAGGCAGTGGTTTCTCGGCCTAATTATAGACACTCGTGCAGCCAATGACCCGTCATACTAATTATACTCTAGTCCTGTTGTTTTTACTAGTTTTTTTTTTTTAATATAATATGACAGGATAGACAACGCTACCACTATCACTACCAACCACCATTACCACCACCACCACTTTACTATCACCATCACCTTTACCTCTATCACTCTTACTACCACAATCATCGCCAACCACCACCACCACCACCATTCAATCACTCTCCCGATAAAATTAACCACAAAAGATTAGACGATAAAAGACAGTGGATAGATGGACGGATGGACAGACATAGAGCCATTCATTCATTCAATAAAAAGCAACTTTGATACCGACTTTGCCACATGTTCGGAAAGGTTCACAAAAGGGTGGAACACTATACCTGTGGCCTACTGAACATACACAGTGCAAGTATACGATTTACGTTCACAGTATACAAACAGTGTACATAGACAAACATACAAACAATACTAATAGGCTGTAAATGTATACAAACAATGATAAACAGAAAGCCTGATAATAATTAAGGATAACACGGAAAAGTCATTATAATCTTGTTGCTGTCAGGAATTATAATAAAATTCAAGTGTTTGTTTGGTCTCCTGTTAATGTGTGGGTGAAGATGGCATGACCGGGTCGAGTAAAGACATTGAGAGTCGTGTTTTTTTGTCTTGTTTTTATCGCGGTGTGTGATTGTCTTAACTGCTGTGAACAAGTACGACTTCTACCTCTTCTGCACCAGCATACAGATTATTATTATTTTTTTTTTTTGGTCTTGGCTGGTGAGGGACAATGATTCGTTTCCTAGTATTTAATTTATGTTAATGAATGAATCAGTTATGTGATTATGAATAGAGTTGTTAGTGAGTTTGGTAAATCACATTCTAGATTATATTAAGGGAATTAATCTCTCTCAGTCAGTGTGTGAGTGAGTGAGTCAGTAAGCCACGTAAAGAACACAGGAGTCGAGAGATATAACCTTCAATAGACGAGCATTAACTAGATCCTGTATATATCACATTTTGGTTCAGAGAGACAATAATTGTTAGGTAATATTCCTTATGTTATTCACTCTCTTTAATTCTTGGGATACGAAATCACTTTAACATAGCGTAATCTAAACTGGACAGCCCTTTAAACTTTTTTTCTCCAGGAACTTTCAAGAATTTCGTATCAAGAATAAAAATAAAAACAGACCAGTTATCACCATTATAACTATGAACCATGAACTAAAAATTTATAAATAACAATAATGTCTAAACTTTGATCCAGTGAGACAACAGAATGACTGATCGTTTCTTGAAGTCTTGTGCAGGATAAACCAGGTCAATAATTCAGAGTATCAACTAGCTAGAAGGGAAGATTTAGTCACCCCTAACACACCTGACTCTCATGTTCTTTTTCATCATCAGTGTAGATCCACAACACCACATGAGGTCTGTACTACAAGCGTTGAAATATTCCAGACAACATACAGTATACGAGTTAGAATAAGTACAATGTCTTGGAAAAAAATATGAACACAATGCCTTATAGAGTCGCGTGAAAGCCTTTATCAAAACAGCAACAATATCCTCACTTGTTGATGTGTGTGAGGACAATGTTGCTATTGTAATAAAAGCATTCGCGTGATCTGTAAGGCCGTATGTAGACAAGTTTTCGAGACATTACGTTTGTCCATGTATAAACAAAACATACTCGTGAGCTTATCACTGAGGTTCTGTCATGCAAGGTAACCAAAACTCACCTTATAACCAAAGAAATAAGATAGAATAAACTGATAATGAAGAGTTAATGATGTCTTAGAGTATTATATATACGATAAAGGAGAACGAATGATTGTTATTTTGGGTAATGTCTAAAGTTAATAAAGTTGAAATATTCAGGTCGATCTATTTATTCTATTTGACTCGTTGCTGTAGTGGGTAGAGGTATAAATTGGGTATAAATTCAAGAATCAGTTGTGTGACGCAGCCTGAGTCACTAGAATACATTAAAATTCCAAGGTGACACTGTGAATACTTCCGTCACCGCGTCACGCGCCCAGGTAGCAGAGGCAGTTGTTTATCACACGCTACTATTATAAATTTTACTTAGATTAATGGTACAAGATGATGTTATGATATATTACTGCGCATTAACAGCTAAGGGTCTTTAAAACGTGTAATCCAGTTTAATACATTCAGTCCACTAGTCAACATACGAAAGATTTCTCTCTCTCTCTCTCTCTCTCTCTCTCTCTCTCTCTCTCTCTCTCTCTCTCTCGTAATATACCCAAACTCTTAATTAAATGGAGTTAAAGAGATAAGAAGCATAAAGACCAAAACAAAACAATACTTCTTACTCTTATGCCACTTTGTACAGAGTGGTAGTCCGTCTTATAAACTATTCCCCTCTCACGACACTAAGTTGTTCCACTAAACAAGGACACACACCACCTGATTATAGTGGTCGGCAGGTAGAGAAGGAGGGACGGGGTGGGTGGGGGGAGGGGGGAGGGGTGAGTGGGGGGGGGAGGGGTGGGTGTTTGCCTGTTTGTGGAACCTACTTATACAGGTGAAGGGATTGTGGTGAATTATGACTCCGCTCGACTCTCCACCATTCCTGAATTCGTCATCTGAGGGAATGAATTACAAGCTTAGCAAGAATACCTCCAGGGCTCGGGTGGGGTCGGGTGGAGTCGGCTTGGGTCGGGTGGGGTCGGTTGGGGTCGGCTGTGGTCGGGTAGGGTAGGGTGTGGATGTGTAAGGTCATATGAATGATTCAATGTATATATGTTGTTGGTATGTCTCACTTACTGTACTGTGGAAAAGGCTATTGGAAATGTGGAAAAGGTAACAGTTGATGTGGAGAAGGTGACAGCATATGTGGAGGAGAAGGTGACAGCATATGTGGAGGAGAAGGTGACAGCATAAGTGGACAAGACTAACAGCATAAGACTTAACTACATAAAATTGAACTCATGTGTAGTTCTCAAACATCAATACACATGTGTTATTTACATTCATATATATTTAACCTTTACAACTGAAAGCTCATTGTTATTATTACACTAATATGGGGAAAATAGATTAGTTAGTCTGGCGATTATTGACTGTATGATTAGCCTTTTTATTCACTCAGTCAAACATTACAATTTCCCAATCTTCTGTAATAATCCACTTTATGAGGGAACTAATCATGGAACAATCACCCACGTCGGCCCCCTGAGGCATGGTGATATGTTAGTAGTAGTAGGAGTAGTAGTAGTAGTAGTAGTAGTAGTAGTAGTAGTAGCAGTAGCAGTAGTATATTTAATCCCCTGGCTGCCTGTCACCATGACCTGTCTCTCGAGGTTACACAGAACAGAAGTAGCAACCCATAAGTTATATCGTGGCCTGGTTGAAAGGTCACCTGCCCTCTTTCCTCAGGTCTGTTCTGCTGTGTCTCAAGGGAACAAAATCTTCGGCCCCTAAACCAACAACAGTCGCAGACATGGACTATGAGGCAACAATCACCGAATGCCGCGTAGACCTGTGGCTTAACTAACTCAGCTAAGGTAGGTACTTTTATATTAGGATATTAGGTAATGAAATGGTGAAAGTATGGCTAGAACGGGGAGGTTGGAAGCCATCTAAAAATAAGTAGTTGTAATAGTATCATAATAGCACTACCAATAGTCCTAGTAGTAGAAATAGCAACAGTGATAGAGGTAGTTGTGGGTCATGGTTGTTAAATGATTATAAACACAGGTTTATTACAGCTTCTCATATCACATTTTATCGTCCATAATTCACTTCTAAACACGAATCCAAATGTTGTAGTAATAAATCTCGTAAATAAACACCAGAATTTGTGTTTATTTTTATATATCATATTTGCTGTCACTAGTTTGTTATGTTTTATCTAAAAGTATCACAGAAAATTATACTATAACGCTTAATATGTATATAGTCATTATTTCCTTCTATGTAATGTAATGTAATGTTCGTCCCTCATCGGAAAGGTCATGTATCAAGGTGTATCATATTGATTAACGAAACAAACAGGTGTAGTAGACGTGATACAAACTACTGATGGGGGAGGGGAGGAGGGCGATGGTCACGAATACTACCTTGGAAGATGGACATACTGTTTGTATTACACACATAGATGACCTGAGAAAAACAAAGAGTGATATTCAGTGAGGCATGATACACTAGGAAGGCTTTGTGGGCTATTAGTATCAATATAGAAAGAGATAATCACTGTTACCTTATAATCATCTAGTTTAATACTACTCTATGTCATCTTATGTGTGTTCAGTAACTACAAATATCAACACAAATATCATTCAAAAATCAACATGGCGTCATGGAGGAGCTGTAGATTTTAACTTAAACACACGCCATGGAGTCACGGATCATAGTCAACACAGAAACAATACTAAGAGTCAACACAAACACGTAGAGTTAATGATATAAACTGTGTCATACGTACCTGTGTACCTTTACCGGGCTTAACTTACTTCTTCACCACACTGTTGATAATCTGTAAAATAACAACGTTCATTCATAATTATCTTTAATTTTTTACGACCTGAGACCACACACACACTCTCTCTCTCTCTCTCTCTCTCTCTCTCTCTCTCTCTCTCTCTCTCTCTATCTCTCTCTTTCTTATAAACAGTAACTCTTCATGTGTAGGACAGACATATTAAGACCGTCAGCCTCATCTTTCGTGTCTTGTCTGATGTTAGATAAACCCGGGTGAAGGGCACAGTAATGTCTGATCTGTCTTACATTTTATACTGTGGTTCTCTGCCTCTTCCCTTTTGGTTCTAAGTAATTATATCAATAAATTAAATAATCAATCACTTAAATCAGCTATAATTGTTTTTGTTTTTTTCTGTCTGTATTTGGGTAATTCAGCTGGCCTGGTCGTTAATACCCGTTCATCAAGACTTAGTTTCCACATTGAATAACAAACAACTTTAAAGACTCCCAAAAATATATTCCTTCTGTTCACTAAGCAAGTATTTAATAGCCAAGGATTATAGCGAAACTTACAATCTCTCTCAGTGTTACGAGGTAAAGGAGTAAACGTGTTAGCTAGGTCCTGTTAAGAGCGTGTCGTGTTGGTGCTAGTATCCGTGCCCCGGACTCTTCAGCGGTATACTGTTAAACCAGGAATGAGTCCAGCTTATGTGCGAAAAATTTGCATTGTTAAAGGTACCGGTACGTATTTACAGTTACGTCGAGTGGATGGTGTTGAGTACTGTTCGTCTCTCCCTTGAGGACCTTGAAATTGAGAGGGCCGAGCACTGGGCCACTGTGTCCACACACTCACATGCACCTGCAAATTAGTTCATTCCCGCTGTCGAAAACATGCACGTAAATTACATTTTAGTGACACGGTTTAACATGCATGAAAGAACCATTTATCACAGTGTAAGCACACAATCATTACACACAAATACAAAGGCTCTCACGTATATACGCACATACACTCTCGCATGCAAATTACCTGTGTCACTCCCTTCAAAACACATATTTCACAAATGCCCATCACATTGTTGTTTGTTCATAAATTACTACCACTAAGAGCACTTTGTTTGTACATTTTCTTTTGGGCATAAAGTATTTCAAACCAGCAACGAATTACTCTTTATTGGAGCGATAAATTAATGAATAAATCTGTCAAATCAGTTTGTTAGAGTGTCCTTCATTACTGCTGTAGCCTTGATGATTGTCGCTGTGTCAATTAAGGCTCGGATTTAATTGTCTTTTACTGCATATTCATTCGTAATTACGAGGCGGCGACAGGAGGGCGGCAACAGTAAAAAGTAAATTCATTTCTGCTTTACGACGCACACAACTTGTAATACGTTCATGTTTATTCACACCTTAATAATGTTATTTCGACTGAACTCACTCTACTCAACACAATACATTTTTCCTACACTGGGACGAAGTTTTCAACAGGTGACGTGTTGCACGCTAAACCAACTTATTTTTGTTTTTCCTTTTCAGTGTTATATAACTTTAGGATAATGTATGTAGTTATATGTTCATTACTACGGTATTCTCTGTCTATTTGTGTAGTCTTTGTCGTCTGTAGATATTCTTCTTATGGTATAGTAATGTTGTATACTGTATCATATCTAATTGTATTGTACTGTTATAATGTGAGTCAGTTAGTGAGTGAGTGAGTGCAAGACAAGGTGACACAGGGCGGGGCGGAACAGGGAGTGGTATACTGGGGACTACAGTAGGTGCCTCCCGATATATGTTAATCCCTATGTCACAACTCAACACGTAGTTATAAACATGAAAATATAATTCTTGGTTTAATTCTTACTAACACACGCACGTGAATGTAAATTAAACATACGTACAGAAATATGCACACGTACCATTTTCATTACGTACATAAACACATGCACACATCATCCTTACCACACACACACACACACACACACACACACATTCGCAAAACATTCTCTATCCTTCCCCCCTTTTCTCCACCCCCACACCTCCTACAACCCCCCACACCCACACCCACACCCACCCCAACCCCTACCCACTTTCTCTGAATTTCTAATCCACAAACATAAGTTAAATGAATAAGAAAATACATAGAAAATACATTGAACAAATTATATAATCCTGTACTATTTTTCGTCCGTGACTTTTCATTATCCCTCCGTGGAATAAGCAAGACGTGAAAGAAATTAATAAACGTTACTCCATGTACGAAGAGAGATAGAGAGACAGAGAACTAGAGAGAGAGAGCGAAGGAGAGAAAGAACGAGAGAGAGAAAGAGAAAAGGAGAGAACAAGAGCTAATTAGAGAAAAAAAAGTAAGAGAGAGAAAGAAAACGAGAGAGAGAGTGATAGATAGAACGAGAGAGAAATAAAATATAGAGAGCGAGAGATACAGTAGACAGAGATAAAGAGACGAACAGACAGACAGGCAAAACGAGGGAGGTAGAACAAAAGTGAGAGAATGAGAGAGCAAGAACGAATAAAATACGAGAGTAACAGAGAAAGAGAGAAAGAGAGTGTGTAAAGGAAAGAGGGAAGAAGAGTATGTGTGTGTAAGAGAGAGAGAGAGAGAGAGAGAGAGGTCGTATGCAAGTCCTCCAGATGAGATTGCCGTAATCTCACCCAGTGATTGCAGAAGATTAAGGCATTATCGATCCGTAATAGCCAATGTCACGTCTTCACGCCGCTTAATGCTTGGGAGAAATCCTATGATTACTCTCTCTTGCTCTTCCTGTACACACACGCTTCTCATTGGTGTTTGTTGACAGTAAGCGTACGTGTGTATAGCGTTGTTTAAGTGTGTGTGTGTGTGTGTGTGTGTGTGTGTGTGTTTGAAAAATACACGTAAATTATTATATACACATTATATCCACATACAAACTGGTATACATACTAAGTAAATCATACATAGGGTTCAACAAGCATCATACATACACTACAATCACCATCATACACACAGCCCACCGTAAACAGTACACAAGCCACCTTACACTTACTTGCACACATAAACGCACAGGGAAAAGAAATATGCAGGTATATTCACACCCCTAATTAGCATAGTCGAGATGGGGTATATGCGTCTAAACCACGACATATACAAGTAGACTGGCTAGGGAGATGATATATTCCTGCTTGATGCTTTGTCGTGACGCCTCAACAACGCAGTACACCTCCCCTGGGTGGGAATGAAGACATAAACAGATTTTTTTTTTTACGGTATTTGAGATTTCATAAAACAAATAAGAAGAGTTTAATTCTTACACACAAACAGAGTAAATTTGGACTCGAGAGTGAAGTGAGATAGTGAGTCTTTGAGTGGAACTGAAAGCAGAGAGTAAAATTATTAGTCCTTCGTTTTATTTCACTTGATGTAAATAACAGTGAAAAAAACAAAATACATACAGACAGCTCAATCAACAAACACACTCATTTGTTTCTGTTTATCGCAGTTAGGATAAGACTAAGAATAAGTAATTTAAAATAAATTATACTGAAATTTAAAAATGATTTGAGCTTTTCCTTATAGAATTTGAAACTGAACTAATTTTGGGGGGCTTTTTTTTTATACTGATAAAATTTCTTCAATCACACGGAAAGTCAAGTTAGTTACGCGAGCTTTGTCTCCCTCCAGCACCAGCCGTTCTCCACCACCGTTTCAGGGGACACAAGAGGGTATATGTATATAATATAAAAAACAAAGTAAAAGAATAGAGGAGGAAAAACAAAGTGAGGTTGCATGTGTAATCTCTATTGATTTGGTCTGGGAATGACAGAACTCCGGCCGTCCATCAACCGGCCAGCACTCCACACTGCCAATTTACTCCCAATTTATGAGCCGGGGAAGGTGATTTGTGGCCGGCATTACTGATGATTGTTTTGCTGCGGAAGAGAGGAGAAAGAGGAGGAGTAAAGGGGAAGGGGGAAACAGACACAAGAGTAAACGCAACATGCTGGTGATATTTAGCCGCTAACTCTTCCTCTTCATCTTTCTCCCGGGCCCTACCGTACACCTGCCCCCCCCCCCTACTCCTCCTCCTCCCCCTCCTCCCCCTCCTCATCTTCACTTGAGAAGATCACAAGGAATTATTATTTAAAACAGACGAGAGATTTGCTTTGAGGTTATTGTTACGATATTCACGGAAGGTTTTCCCGCCACTGAAGAGATGATGGAGGTGGATGACGACACGACACAACACGACACAGCGGCTAACATGAACGGAAGCTCTGTTCGTTATTGTGATCGTATGTCTCATTACAGGAAAGCAGAACATAATTTTTTACATTGTTATGATACCAATCTTATTTCCGAATTTAATCCTGTACAGCGAGTATATAATTTATGTTAAACTTTCCTAAAAAGAAAAAAAAACCCAGCTATTATTAAACCAATTACAAGACCCTTATCATTCCGTTTCTATACCACAACAGATAACGGGAAATGTTGTGTGAATATCGGTTATATCGGCTCTATAAACTTAGAGTATAACATTATAACATAGCGGATGAATAGAATATAGAATAAATAATATACTGTAAAATTATTCATATATATTCTCCTTTGTGTAACTGCTACCTGATCAGCAAAGCAAATGAGAGAAAAGAAGATTTATTTATAATATATATAGATGCTCCCTGATACACCTATAGTAGATTAAGTAGTGACAGGGGATAGTCTTCGAGTCTTCCCTTACGAGAAAAATTTTGTCGTGAATATAAAAAAAATTAATTGTAACATAACAACCCGGCTTTTTCTAATTGTCTGGTTTAATCGAAAACTAACCTAACCTATGTTAACCTTATTTTTTATCTGATTTTAATCCATTTTAATCTCATCCTTATCTATTCTAATTTAATATTAACTCAATCTAACCTCTCTTCATGTAATCCTCACTTAACCTAACCTTATTTAATAAAATTTAACTTAGGAATGCTTAACAAAGTCACTTTGCCTTTAAATTATCCAAAATTGACTTAACCTATTTCGTCATAATGAATCGATAGGTGGTAAAGGAGTCGCTGCTCCATCACCTGAATACA
Source organism: Homarus gammarus (assembly GCA_958450375.1). Classification (NCBI taxonomy): domain Eukaryota; kingdom Metazoa; phylum Arthropoda; class Malacostraca; order Decapoda; family Nephropidae; genus Homarus; species Homarus gammarus. Next base: position 702,982 of record CAUDMG010000716.1, on the reverse strand, counting down.
CACGACAAGAACTATAGTTGACGAGTCTTCTGCGATACGTAACGAAAGACGCTTCAGTACTATTCATCCTACTGTTCATGGCATCAAAACATTTATAAAGTAGCTTGGGATGGGTTTGTTCGGTCTCTCTGGTTGTACAGTACATCAAGACAGTCGTAATTATCAACGCGTTGCAGATATCGAGAATGGAAAATCTTGAATGGTCTAAAATATGAAGCAAACAATAAGATATCTAAAACATATCGATTAATTATATGTGGATGAGAACTTCATATCAAAGCGGGTGATAAAATATCTGTAAAAAGTTTTAATTAACATTATGAGGCATAGAATGTGACAGTGTAAATAATTGATTATCAAGATCATTAATTATATTTTCTCAAACATAAGACACGTGCATAATTAATTTATTGAGCTAGCGATGGACTACAACACTACAACACTGGCCATATCTTCACTACAACACTGGTTATATCTTCACTACAACACTGGTTATATCTACACTACAACACTGGTTATATCTACACTACAACACTGGTTATGTCTATACTACAACACTGGTTATATCTACACTACAACACTGGTTATATCTACACTACAACACTGGTTATATCTACACAACAACACTGGTTATATCTACACTGCAACACTGGCCATATCTTCACTACAACACTGGTTATATCTACACTACAACACTGGTCATATCTCCACTACAACACTGGTTATATCTACACTACAACACTGGTCATATCTCCACTACAACACTGGTTATATCTACACTACAACACTGGTCATATCTCCACTACAACACTGGTTATATCTACACTACAACACTGGTTATATCTACACTACAACACTGGCCATATCTTCACTACATCACTGGCCATATCTTCACTACAACACTGGTTATATCTACACTACAACACTGGTTATATCTTCACTACAACACTGGTTATATCTACACTACAACACTGGTTATATCTACACTACAACACTGGTTATATCTACACTACAACACTGGTTATATCTACACTACAACACTGGCCATATCTTCACTACATCACTGGCCATATCTTCACTACAACACTGGTTATATCTACACTACAACACTGGTTATATCTACACTACAACACTGGTTATATCTACACTACAACACTGGTTATATCTACACTACACCACTGGTTATATCTACACTACAACACTGGTTATATCTACACTACAACACTGGTTATATCTACACTACAACACTGGTTATATCTTCACTACAACACTGGTTATATCTACACTACAACACTGGTTATATCTACACCACAACACTGGTTATATCTACACCACAACACTGGTTATATCTACACCACAACACTGGTTATCTCTACACTACAACTCTACCGAGGTTCCATTCTTACTACATTTTCGTCCACTCAAATAAATCGACTTCCTTGGTATTTCTCGTCTGTTAAAAACTATTTATTCTTAGTTATGTCCCATTCACCTAATAAGCTCCCCAAGCCAAAAGGTAGACAATGCAAACGCCCTCTACCTTAGTCCGACTCAGATGATGATGAACCGTGCAAGAAAACACAAAAATTAGAAGAAAATTTACCCAAGAAGTCCATCGATTCTAATGTCAGAGGATGTAAGCGCCCTCTACCTCAGACCGACTCAGATGATGATGAACCGTGCAAGAAAACACAAAAATTAGAAGAAAATTCACCCATGAAGTCCATCGATTCTAATGGCAGAGGATGTAAACGCCCTCTACCTCAGTCTGACTCAGATGATGATGAACCGTGCAAGAAAACACAAAAATTAGAAGAAAATTCACCCATGAAGTCCATCGATTCTAATGGCAGAGGATGTAAGCGCCCTCTACCTCAGTCTGACTCAGATGATGATGAACCGTGCAAGAAAACACAAAAATTAGAAGAAAATTCACCCATGAAGTCCATCGATTCTCATGGCAGAGGATGTAAGCGCCCTCTACCTCAGTCTGACTTAGATGATGATGAACCGTGCAAGAAAACACAAAAATTAGAAGAAAATTCACCCATGAAGTCCATCGCTTCTAATGGCAGAGGATGTAAACGCCCTCTACCTCAGTCTGACTCTGATGATGATGAACCGTGCAGGAAAAAACTAAAATTAAAAGAATGTTCTTCAGAGTCTTCCGGTAGCGACGTAAAGTGGGGTAAGATGAATTCGAAGAGGGAAGGACGCCCCCGGTTAGCTATGGGCCAAAGGAAAGAAGACGAGGGCTGCCCAGTCATCCGTCCTGAGGATCTAAAAATTGGCAAAAAGTTGGGTAAAGGAATTTTTGGCACCGCTTACTAGGGCACCTTAACCCTCAAGAACGGTGAGACGATTCCTGTAGTGATCAAAGAAATAATTGACCTCTACTTTTACGACATAGAAGACACATCAGCTTTGTACGAGGCCCGGTTATTGCAGAAGTTAGGGGGTATCGGTGGAATTCCCAAACTCTATGGTGTTTTGAGGTCATTCGAAGACCTTAAAATTACAACGTTAATTGTTATGGAATATTGTCCGGGCTAGGTTTATAATAAGTTCATTTTAAGTGCTGACGTAAAGAGCAGTCTCCTTGTTTTTTTGAGGATAGCTCTGGCTATTGGAGAAGTTCATAAGGCAGGGTTCGGACACGGTGATATCCACGGTGGTAATATAATCATTAACGACGACCCTACTGACCCACAAGTCCGGCTGATTGATTTAGGACTGGCTTTCCCGTTATCTCTTAGAAATCCCCGTGATATTCCCTATCGGTTATTCGATTATGAGTGCCTACGTCTCACGACGATGAGTAAACCGAATGTTCAGAGCATAAGTCCAGAAGAAGAACTCTTCTATGAAAAAGCCCAAGAAACAGAGGTGAGTACCAGCAATCTCTGGGACCTCATTATACTTGCCATACATGCCCTTCAAGTGTGAGGATAACAGCCCGCCAGCCACGTGGTCCACTCATCCAACCACCTGATGAAGTTGGGCAAGAACCTGAGGAGAAACACCGAACGCAGTGATGTAAGAAAGACAATAATAATATAGTAATATGGAAAGAGAATTAGGTTAGTTGGAGTCAGGACACCGGAATGGAAACACTGGAGTTGTGGGATGTCGGTGAGGCAGTGTTGGTACTTGGTGTCTTAGGACTGAGAAGATCGTAGGACGCGAACAGTGCAGCGCTGCAACCGTGGCCGCAGAGACGAAGAGAGAGAGAGAGAGAGAGAGCACGCAGTCGAAAGGAAATAGTGTAAATGTGAGAGGTTTATCCTGGCCATCATCATCAATATCACGAGTAGAGTCCGGATGGTTAGGCAATTAAGATCTTAAAAAAAATCGGCAAATAACCAAAATAAATAGCTGAAACAAGCAAAAATTGGCACCTAAGAGAAAATTATACATACATTTTGCATAATATTAGTCAAAATAAATGATAGTTAACCATTCCAATCTTTTTTCTTCTATGTTTGGGAAATTTCCCTTATTGTAGTAGCTCTGTGTCTTTGCCATTCCCTGGCTGTTGTTGGTTTTTCTTTCGCGTCGCGGGGAAAAAAGGACAGGAAAATATTCACAGAAAAAGTCACAATTTTGCCTAGAATTCTTATTTTATTTTATTTAAATAGCAGTAGTTAGGTTAAGTTAGGTTGGGTTAGGTGTAGTTAAGTTGGGTTAGGCTAGGCTAGGTTAGGTTAGGTTATCAAGCGAAGTGAAGAATATTTAATTTATGGGTGAAAAGGAAAATATATTAGGTTATGCTCCAATAAATCTTATTGCCTTACTAAACTCAACATAACCAATTAGTAGTCAGTTGGGTAGCCTACTCTTGTTGTTCTTCAAGCTTGTTCTGTTTGTACCAAATATTCAAGTTTGCCGTGTATTACTTCCCCATTGTCTGCGTTTTCTACAGCGACTGAGTTAAATATAGGATTAGTCTACTACGACTGCTATTGCTGTTGATACTGCTGCAACTACTTCTGTTGCTACTACTGCTACTACTACTATTACTACTGCTACTACTATTACTACTATTACTACTACTACTACTACTATTATTGTTACTGTTACTATTCCTACCTTTTTTTTGAAACGTGGCCTCCAGCCTCCCCCAATAGCCACACCTTCACCGCCATTTTATTACCTTAAAATTAGATATCCTAATACATAAGTAGCTACCCTAGCTGTGTTGAGTTAGTTGAGCCGCAGACCTATGCAGCATTCAGTGACTTTTGCCTCATAGTCAATATCTTCGACTGTTGTCGGCTTTGGGGCCGATGCTCTCGTTCCCCTGAGGCAAAGCAATGAAGACCTAAGCAGAGAGAAGGACAGTCGACATCTCAACCAGGCTGTAACATAACTTCTGGGCTGCTGCTTTCGTTCAGATAACACCTCCGCGAGTCTGGCGTAGAAACATCTTGCACTTGGTCCCATCCCACCAGAGGTTGTGAACACTAGAGGAGAAAGCTGCTCTGATCAACATTCTGAATTCTCTCCCCCTCTCCATATGCCCTGATCTTGTCATTTTCGTTCCTCCTGTGTGCAGCATCCAGAGCTAGGTTACGGTGACATGTTGCAATGGAATCGAAAATCCTTATGTCAAAGAAGTCTCGCAGTCCCCGCGTCCACATCCTCGAGGACTGACGTCTACACTGGCTTCGTTGGATGTGTTTGTAGTCATATGACGGAGGTTCTCACCGTCCAATGGAAGAAGGGGCGTTTCCACCATGACGTCGTGGCAGATTTCCTTCAGTAGATTTGCTGTTAGATCTCTTACTTCGTCATGCCTCATGCATACGAAGCCTCCATTTCTTGCACACTATGGCGTGGTCGATGTCATAAAATGAGCCACACACGCATTGGGAGGGCAAACATTCTATTGGCCTACCTTACCTTAGAGCAATGGCATCTGTGAATTCTTGTTTATTAAGGATGAAGCCTTTTGCCCTTATCGGTAACGTTGTTAACCAGTTCGAGGCGCCCACCTCCTGCTCTATAGCTACTTTTTTCACGTTCTCTAGCACTTGCAGCAACAGTTGTTGCATTTATCACTTTGAGTGTGTTGCCGCTCTGTCGTAATGGACCGTCGAATCTTGTTTAACTCGTTGGTATCCACCTGACTTGCTGCATTCTGATCTATTATGTGCTCAGTGAGAGCTGCCGTGAGCTTGACAGAGTTCTGGTGTTCTGTAGCGGCAAGCTCCACTGGATTAGTCAATCCCATTCCTCCCAGTCTCGGTGGTAGTCCAAGAAGTAACCTTTCTGCTGGGGTTAAGTAAGGGTTTTTCACTAGTGTTGGGATAAAAGCGACATAGATGGCTTCTTCCAGAGGGTGGAGGAGGGGTCCGATATCAGGTATAGTGCACATCAGATAGTTCCAGCGATGCTTGACTCCAAGGGTGAATGCTGCAAAAGCCACATGTGGCTCCGTTTCAGCAATATCAGACAGAGTTTGGATTTTCCTTCACCCACT
>CAUDMG010000716.1:662500-692500 GCA_958450375.1 Homarus gammarus | reverse complement strand
CTACACTACAACACTGGTTATATCTTCACTACAACACTGGTTATATCTACACCACAACACTGGTTATATCTACACCACAACACTGGTTATATCTACACCACAACACTGGTTATATCTACACCACAACACTGGTTATCTCTACACTACAACTCTACCGAGGTTCCATTCTTACTACATTTTCGTCCACTCAAATAAATCGACTTCCTTGGTATTTCTCGTCTGTTAAAAACTATTTCTTCTTAGTTATGTCCCATTCACCTAATAAGCTCCCCAAGCCAAAAGGTAGACAATGCAAACGCCCTCTACCTTAGTCCGACTCAGACGATGATGAACCGTGCAAGAAAACACAAAAATTAGAAGAAAATTTACCCAAGAAGTCCATCGATTCTAATGTCAGAGGATGTAAGCGCCCTCTACCTCAGACCGACTCAGATGATGATGAACCGTGCAAGAAAACACAAAAATTAGAAGAAAATTCACCCATGAAGTCCATCGATTCTAATGGCAGAGGATGTAAACGCCCTCTACCTCAGTCTGACTCAGATGATGATGAACCGTGCAAGAAAACACAAAAATTAGAAGAAAATTCACCCATGAAGTCCATCGATTCTAATGGCAGAGGATGCAAGCGCCCTCTACCTCAGTCTGACTCAGATGATGATGAACCGTGCAAGAAAACACAAAAATTAGAAGAAAATTCACCCATGAAGTCCATCGATTCTCATGGCAGAGGATGTAAGCGCCCTCTACCTCAGTCTGACTTAGATGATGATGAACCGTGCAAGAAAACACAAAAATTAGAAGAAAATTCACCCATGAAGTCCATCGATTCTAATGGCAGAGGATGTAAACGCCCTCTACCTCAGTCTGACTCTGATGATGATGAACCGTGCAGGAAAAAACTAAAATTAAAAGAATGTTCTTCAGAGTCTTCCGGTAGCGACGAAAAGTGGGGTAAGATGAATTCGAAGAGGGAAGGACGCCCCCGGTTAGCTATGGGCCAAAGGAAAGAAGCCGAGGGCTGCCCAGTCATCCGTCCTGAGGATCTAAAAATTGGCAAAAAGTTGGGTAAAGGAATTTTTGGCACCGCTTACTAGGGCACCTTAACCCTCAAGAACGGTGAGACGATTCCTGTAGTGATCAAAGAAATAATTGACCTCTACTTTTTCGACATAGAACACACATCAGCTTTGTACGAGGCCCGGTTATTGCAGAAGTTAGGGGGTATCGGTGGAATTCCCAAACTCTATGGTGTTTTGACGTCATTCGAAGACCTTAAAATTACGACGTTAATTGTTATGGAATATTGTCCGGGCTAGGTTTATAATAAGTTCATTTTAAGTGCTGACGTAAAGAGCAGTCTCCTTGTTTTTTTGAGGATAGCTCTGGCTATTGGAGAAGTTCATAAGGCAGGGTTCGGACACGGTGATATCCACGGTGGTAATATAATCATTAACGACGACCCTACTGACCCACAAGTCCGGCTGATTGATTTAGGACTGGCTTTCCCGTTATCTCTTAGAAATCCCCGTGATATTCCCTATCGGTTATCCGATTATGAGTGCCTACGTCTCACGACGATGAGTAGACCGAATGTTCAGAGCATAAGTCCAGAAGAAGAACTCTTCTATGAAAAAGCCCAAGAAACAGAGGTGAGTACCAGCAATCTCTGGGACCTCATTATACTTGCCATACATGCCCTTCAAGTGTGAGGATAACAGCCCGCCAGCCACGTGGTCCACTCATCCAACCACCTGATGAAGTTGGGCAAGAACCTGAGGAGAAACACCGAACGCAGTGATGTAAGAAAGACAATAATAATATAGTAATATGGAAAGAGAATTAGGTTAGTTGGAGTCAGGACACCGGAATGGAAACACTGGAGTTGTGGGATGTCGGTGAGGCAGTGTTGGTACTTGGTGTCTTAGGACTGAGAAGATCGTAGGACGCGAACAGTGCAGCGCTGCAACCGTGGCCGCAGAGACGAAGAGAGAGAGAGAGAGAGAGAGCACGCAGTCGAAAGGAAATAGTGTAAATGTGAGAGGTTTATCCTGGCCATCATCATCAATATCACGAGTAGAGTCCGGATGGTTAGGCAATTAAGATCTTAAAAAAAATCGGCAAATAACCAAAATAAATAGCTGAAACAAGCAAAAATTGGCACCTAAGAGAAAATTATACATACATTTTGCATAATATTAGTCAAAATAAATGATAGTTAACCATTCCAATCTTTTTTCTTCTATGTTTGGGAAATTTCCCTTATTGTAGTAGCTCTGTGTCTTTGCCATTCCCTGGCTGTTGTTGGTTTTTCTTTCGCGTCGCGGGGAAAAAAGGACAGGAAAATATTCACAGAAAAAGTCACAATTTTGCCTAGAATTCTTATTTTATTTTATTTAAATAGCAGTAGTTAGGTTAAGTTAGGTTGGGTTAGGTTTAGTTAAGTTGGGTTAGGCTAGGCTAGGTTAGGTTAGGTTATCAAGCGAAGTGAAGAATATTTAATTTATGGGTGAAAAGGAAAATATATTAGGTTATGCTCCAATAAATCTTATTGCCTTACTAAACTCAACATAACCAATTAGTAGTCAGTTGGGTAGCCTACTCTTGTTGTTCTTCAAGCTTGTTCTGTTTGTACCAAATATTCAAGTTTGCCGTGTATTACTTCCCCATTGTCTGCGTTTTCTACAGCGACTGAGTTAAATATAGGATTAGTCTACTACGACTGCTATTGCTGTTGATACTGCTGCAACTACTTCTGTTGCTACTACTGCTACTACTACTATTACTACTGCTACTACTATTACTACTACTACTACTACTATTACTACTGCTACTACTATTACTACTACTACTACTACTATTATTGTTACTGTTACTATTCCTACCTTTTTTTTGAAACGTGGCCTCCAGCCTCCCCCAATAGCCACACCTTCACCGCCATTTTATTACCTTAAAATTAGATATCCTAATACATAAGTAGCTACCCTAGCTGTGTTGAGTTAGTTGAGCCGCAGACCTATGCAGCATTCAGTGACTTTTGCCTCATAGTCAATATCTTCGACTGTTGTCGGCTTTGGGGCCGATGCTCTCGTTCCCCTGAGGCAAAGCAATGAAGACCTAAGCAGAGAGAAGGACAGTCGACATCTCAACCAGGCTGTAACATAACTTCTGGGCTGCTGCTTTCGTTCAGATAACACCTCCGCGAGTCTGGCGTAGAAACATCTTGCACTTGGTCCCATCCCACCAGAGGTTGTGAACACTAGAGGAGAAAGCTGCTCTGATCAACATTCTGAATTCTCTCCCCCTCTCCATATGCCCTGATCTTGTCATTTTCGTTCCTCCTGTGTGCAGCATCCAGAGCTAGGTTACGGTGACATGTTGCAATGGAATCGAAAATCCTTATGTCAAAGAAGTCTCGCAGTCCCCGCGTCCACATCCTCGAGGACTGACGTCTACACTGGCTTCGTTGGATGTGTTTGAAGTCATATGACGGAGGTTCTCACCGTCCAATGGAAGAAGGGGCGTTTCCACCATGACGTCGTGGCAGATTTCCTTCAGTAGATTTGCTGTTAGATCTCTTACTTCGTCATGCCTCATGCATACGAAGCCTCCATTTCTTGCACACTATGGCGTGGTCGATGTCATAAAATGAGCCACACACGCATTGGGAGGGCAAACATTCTATTGGCCTACCTTACCTTAGAGCAATGGCATCTGTGAATTCTTGTTTATTAAGGATGAAGCCTTTTGCCCTTATCGGTAATGTTGTTAACCAGTTCGAGGCGCCCACCTCCTGCTCTATAGCTACTTTTTTCACGTTCTCTAGCACTTGCAGCAACAGTTGTTGCATTTATCACTTTGAGTGTGTTGCCGCTCTGTCGTAATGGACCGTCGAATCTTGTTTAACTCGTTGGTATCCACCTGACTTGCTGCATTCTGATCTATTATGTGCTCAGTGAGAGCTGCCGTGAGCTTGACAGAGTTCTGGTGTTCTGTAGCGGCAAGCTCCACTGGATTAGTCAATCCCATTCCTCCCAGTCTCGGTGGTAGTCCAAGAAGTAACCTTTCTGCTGGGGTTAAGTAAGGGTTTTTCACTAGTGTTGGGATAAAAGCGACATAGATGGCTTCTTCCAGAGGGTGGAGGAGGGGTCCGATATCAGGTATAGTGCACATCAGATAGTTCCAGCGATGCTTGACTCCAAGGGTGAATGCTGCAAAAGCCACATGTGGCTCCGTTTCAGCAATATCAGACAGAGTTTGGATTTTCCTTCACCCACTCATAATAATAATAATAATAATAATAATAATAATAATAATAATATTAATAATATTAATAATAATAATAATAATATTAATAATATTAATAATATTAATAATATTAATAATTAATAATTATGATGATGATGATGATGATGATGATATGATGATGATGATATGATGATGATATGATGATGATGATGATGATGATATGATGATGATGATGATATGATGATGATGATGATATGATGATTATGATGATGATGATGATATGATGATGATGATGATATGATGATGATGATGATGATATGATATGATATGATGATATGATATGATATGATGATATGATATGATATGATGATATGATATGATATGATGATATGATATGATATGATGATATGATATGATATGATGATATGATATGATGATGATGATATGATATGATATGATGATGATGATGATGATATGATGATGATATGATGATGATATGATGATGATGATATGATGATGATATGATGATGATGATATGATGATGAATTATAACTATAATTATAACTATAATAATTATAATAATTATAATAATTATAATTATAATTATAATGGCATTGTATGACTGATAGGGAGATATTGATATATGACTGAGAGAATAAATTATATATCAATACCATTTATTTAGTGATAGTTCAGTAAAAGTTAATAACGTGTATTGGAGTATAAAGAGTTATTTTAATCTATTTTGTTTTGTTTTATTTTTATTAACTCAATCGTTTCATATCTTCTTTTATTTATTCATGTCATTTTTTCTTTGTTCTGGAAAAAGAGGAAGATATACAGTCTGCCTGTCTGTCTCTCTGTCTTCCTGTCTGTCTGTCTGTCTGCCTGTCTGTCTGTCTGTCTGTTCGTTTGTCTGCTTATTTGTAATCCTAAGCTTATCAATTCAACTCGTCCGCCAGCTGTCAAAAGAATTTCTCGCCAATGAACAGTAAAGACGGTCAGGTGTTGCAGCTGTCGCATGTCTGTCTAGCTACAGTATTTGCCCTAGCGTTCGTCTGTCTGTCGGTCCGTCTCGTCTATAGGACCTCGAGGTTATAACATTATGTCTTTAATTTCCTCCACAACAACAGTAACAACCAACTCAAATTAACACATGCAAAGTTAATTTACTCCATCGAATGTGTTAAGCTGTCAAAAAAATATATAATTTCAAAGAAGTAAATAAGAATGATCCAAATAAGTGACGTCTTGGTTTTGTTATATATTAGAGAACTCGTACAGGTAAGGACATGTCGTTGGAGGCCCTCACGAACACTAGTCAAGAAGACACACACACCTATTATAGACATTAAGTATATGATGTATAACAACAATATTCTTTTACTACACTCCTATTTATCAACGTTACTCTTATTCCTCTTTAATGTCTATATTTATCTAAGTTAGCTACCGAACCCTTTAATTCTGGAAGGTATTTACAGTGTTTTACAAATAAATGTTCTCCGTAAAGAGTCTACAATAGTAGTGATTCTCTCTCCCTCAAACGACGTAATGTAACCCTGAGTAATGGCCCACCGATGACAACAAGTAAAGCGACGATTTGACAGGAAGCAGAAAATCGATAATGACATTCTCTTCTCCCGCCACCCAGACGTATTTTGACCGTTTAATTCCGTGTTTTAGTATTATGAGAAGAAAGAAGTTGGTGGATATTTCTAGTGTCTGCTGTAGTATTTCTTTCTGTTTTAAGCATTTTTTTTCTTCGGTTTAAACGTTGAAGATTATTATACAAAAGTTTTGTTTGTTGTTAGTTTTAGGTGTTTGAATTATCAGGGTTATTAAGCACCGTTTATTAGGTCTTAGTTTTAGGTGATTAACTACCAGAGTTATTAAACACCATTCACTAGGGTATTTATTTCTACAACTCACAACATTTACCAATTTACTAAAGAACAAAAAACCGATGCAGCTGTACTTGATCATAGGAACAACTAAGAGAATTCAATTATCTTCTTAATCATTAATACAATACTACAGGAAGCAATAAATTTTCCTTTATATTTTATATGAATATTAATAACGTTAATAATATTTGCTACATACATTATAAATATCTATAAATAAACCCATAACATTATAGTAAACCAGTAAGTCTATCAGGTATGAGTCAACATATTTGGGTTATGTTTGATATCGAGGCGTGTTGTTTGGCGTGAGGACCCCGCGTGGCGCTGCTGATCCAGAATTAGACTAAAGAAATAAGAATGGTGTGTTGATTAGGGCAAGATCGGCGGAGACTCACGCGACCTCCGCCACACATCGCCAGGTTTATGAGCCAACCTCACACAATTATTTCAATTAAATTTATGTGAAGAAGAAGACGAGAGAAAAAAAGTGAAAACATTTATTCCTTCAACATCTCGTTCGTAGAAATCATAGTTTCTTTGATAATGTAATCAGTGGGTTAGTTGTCTTACATGTGGATTTGTTAAAAAAATATATTTCTGATTAGTTAGCGTTATAGATTCGCTGTAATTTGTTGTGTGAAATAATGAACTTGACTTTTGTCTTTTTTGTTTTTCTGTATGTTGAGTTTCTCGTGCAAGTTAAAAAAGCAAACACAATTTTCCACACTAAGAAATAGTTAATAAATATTCTTCAGTTTTCTGTAGCGAATGATTCATATTTCTTTAAAAATTTCTCCATTTATTTATGTTAAACTTTTTTCTTCAATATTACAGTTAATTATTCATTTAAACGTTCTGTATATATCAATAATTCGTAAAAATAATCTCCATGTAATAATCACTAATTCATCAGAGGCAATATTATTACCATCACAACCACATAATCACAATATCTTCCTCCGGTGGATTCTTATAATTCATCCAAATTATCATTATCTTCACAACCAAGTATTATAATTTTACCTCCTGGTCACTCTATGGGCTAACTTAGTACCTTGGTGTCATCTCTCTCACGTAACAAAAACAACTTGGCCCGATTAATGTAGGTGATTTTTAACATTGTATATAGATATGTACTTTTCATGTAGTGTTTATACGTAATTTTGTAGTTTTCATATCGTGTTATTCATTATATACGTCTCGCGTGTCAGTATCCAGGGAATTTAAGCACAGAAAATAATGTTACTTTCTACTTTGGGAGTTTTTAAGAAATTGAGTGAGATTTTATTGTGGCTCTACATATCTATTTAGTATTGGGCTTATCTTCCCATGTCAAATTATTCTATCATGGGTAAAGTTATTGATATAGAGGTGTGTAAAACCATACCCTTGAACACGCTGGTATATGTCCCTTTGTTCCCACGGACACGCGTATAATATTGTACTTGAAAGCTCAAAAGTCCGATTTTCATTTCCTTTGTGAGTTTTACATAAGTATACAGTATATCTAACCCGAGTCTTTTTTAATAACAAAGATGATAAATATTTTCCACTTGGGGTTAAAGTTTGTTTTTGTTGATCAGAGTTAAAATCTTCTGGAAAAGTTATGATGTTATTAGGTCAGTTTATTATTATTATTTATTTATTTTTTTATTATATTTTTTAATAAAGAATATATTTCAAGTTATAGAAGTAATAAATAGCGGACACGTATTGAGGAAATACCTGGCTGTGTTGCTGGCACTTCTGAAGGTCATCACTAGAGACAGCCAAGGGTCACCACAGCCTTGTAGATGCCGAGACTGACGCCCCTCTAGCGACCATCAAAGTATTTGGGGCAAAAAGATGATAAACGTCTTACTCGGTGAGTCTCTTTGATTGGTTTTATCTGTTAGTGTTTGTATCTTTAAGTCTTTATTTTATCGTAAGATTGGACGTTTCTCCCACGTCGTTTTTCTGCTTATTACCTTCTTCATGGGCTGCTGCGGCCGAGTGGAGACAGTGCTCGTGTTCTGTCCTAAGGGTCGTTGGTTTGCTCACGGGGCATCTCCAGTCCGTCCTGCAAATAGGTAGTCTCGTTCAAGATTCTTCGAACACTGCTGGAGACAGCTGGCAACTCAAGGCCATTTGTTTACTATAGTACGTAGTAAAAACTATGAATATATGCAAAAGTGATCGGTGATTGGTTACTTAGTTTCCCGTTGCTTAATTAATGGCTGGGCTTTGTTGTTTCGTATTATATTTTACTACGTACTATAGTACACAAACGACCATGAATTGCCAGCTGTCCCCAGCAGTGTTCGAAGAAACTTGAACGAGACTATACTTAAATTTTCACTTGGTGGAAGTAAAGTTTGTCATGTGCAGCGCCGCTCACACTGTCCCTTTCGGGTCCTACTGTCATGAACAAATTCTTATCAGTTTCTTCGTGTTGTTTATAATAGACTAACACTCAACCTTCCAGACCACCTCACCTGACACCCCCTGAACACACACACACGATTACTCAGTAACTCCTTCCTCGCCCACAACAACATCTCGTCTTGCAGACAATTGTAAATAACTCTTTTTTAACTTAAGGGGGACAGACAGCTAACTGACCAGGCAGATATAGGTGTAGACACTAACCCTGAGGTAAGTGTTGGATAACTGCCTACACCCGGAGGTGCTCAGAACCAGGGGGATCAGGAGGTTCCTACTGACCTGAGGGGAACAAATGTTTAAAGATAAGCCTCAATACATATATATATACCCCCCACCCCCCGGTGATCAGGAGACAACAAGCAGCAGTAACATGTGAGGTGGTCACAGCGCTGTAACAGTGGGGCGGTGTCTTACCAGCCGGTGCAACAATACTGTTTTTTGCGGTAAACCAGACCAATATTTGTCACATTTAATGGCGATGTTTATAATGATAACGTATAGCTTGTGGAAACACAAGTCTCCTATTATTGCTTTTAGAATGTTATGCAATTGACGTCCTGTGAGAATGCGCTATTGGTTCTCACTGATACGCTCATCATGTGGGTCCATCACTAACTTACCAGCCACTCTAATAGATAATTAATTAAAACTTAAATCACCTTGAATATGACGCAAACGTCAGTAACACACATACACTTATCTGTCTGCCTGTCTTTCTAATCTTTCTATATTGTAAATTATTCTGTAACTTGCTTGTAATGTGATTCCTTCACACACTAAAATATTAAATAAAATTAACAAGTACCGTACAAACTTAATAAGTATACTGTAGGTATTGTTCATAGGAAGAATCAAATAATACAAATGTCTTACAGATACACCTTCACCCCTTGTTCAGGAGTAATACTCAGGTTAACACGACCGTTCGTCACACAGGTGCAGTGAGTACAGTACCTGGAAGGCAAGACAAATCTGTATCCTGGTCAGTGTCACAGTTATAATGTGGAATACGACTTAACACGTAAAATTTTCGTGTAATATATGACCATTGCTGTTTGTTAAGTAAACTTAGGAAAACTCAACTACAAAGGGGAATTCCCCACTGGAAGGACCTCATATGTTTGTGTCATGAGCCTCTCCTGACAAGGCAGGTGAAGTGTATTTCTAAATATTTACACAGAATTAACTTAAAGTATTATACAAGAATAATGATTGTATATATATATATGTATATATATATATATATATATATATATATATATATATATATATATATATATATTTATACATATATATATATACATAAAATGACCCTACTAATGAAGATTAGTAGGGTCATTACCTAATACCTGACCATTGTGGACTTGATCTCACCCTCCTCTGTATATATATACCTTGTTTTGTACTTCTCTTTGGTCTGTACTCACCCCTGAAGATGTGAATTACACGAAAGAGCTTGGGAACTTCGCGTTTTCTTCTTTCCTTGTGGTTATCAGCATATACCTGGATCACGCGCACCTACAGTGATTTACTTGCATAAATATATATAATATATATATATATATATATATATATATATATATATATATTATATATATATATATATATATATATATATATATATATATATATATAAAACGGTGAATAGATGTTTGAAGAGAGAGTTATTAAGGCATATATTACTTATATTCCCTATGTTAAAGTCTATAGATCATTCTATGCACATTCAGTTCATACAATTTACTAATTATACAAAATTACATGACAATTCTTTGCGACCAGCTATTTAGAAACAAATATATAGGTGAGTCAACTGGCAACATTTCCCACACAGTTGTGAGTCTTGGTCGGTGATATTAATGTTATTACCACAGCCATAACCTGATTGAATGATGCGGTTACTTTCACCAACAACCAACATCAGCAGGACTTTGGAAGCTCCGGTAGTCTGATCTGTTAGTAGGAGGTATTAGTCTGGTCTGGTGTGCTAGTATTAAATGTTAGAGTGGTCTTGTCTGCTAGTAGTAGGTGTTAGAGTGGTCTTGTGTGCTAGTAGTAGGTGTTAGAGTGGTCTTGTGTGGTAGTAGTAGGTGTTAGAGTGGTCTTGTGTGGTAGTAGTAGGTGTTAGAGTGGTCTTGTCTGCTAGTAGTAGGTGTTAGAGTGGTCTTGTGTGCTAGTAGTAGGTGTTAGAGTTGTCTTGTGTGCTAGTAGTAGGTGTTAGAGTGGTCTTGTGTGCTAGTAGTAGGTGTTAGAGTGGTCTTGTCTGCTAGTAGTAGGTGATAGAGTGGTCTTGTGTGCTAGTAGTAGGTGTTAGAGTGGTCTTGTCTGCTAGTAGTAGGTGTTAGAGTGGTCTTGTGTGCTAGTAGTAGGTGTTAGAGTGGTCTTGTCTGCTAGTAGTAGGTGTTAGAGTGGTCTTGTCTGCTAGTAGTAGGTGTTAGAGTGGTCTTGTCTGCTAGTAGTAGGTGTTAGAGTGGTCTTGTCTGCTAGTAGTAGGTGTTAGAGTGGTCTTGTGTGCTAGTAGTAGGTGTTAGAGTGGTCTTGTCTGCTAGTAGTAGGTGTTAGAGTGGTCTTGTGTGCTAGTAGTAGGTGTTAGAGTGGTCTTGTGTGCTAGTAGTAGGTGTTAGAGTGGTATTGTGTGCTAGTAGTAGGTGTTAGAGTGGTCTTGTCTGCTAGTAGTAGGTGTTAGAGTGGTCTTGTGTGCTATTAGTAGGTGTTAGAATGGTCTTGTCTGCTAGTAGTAGGTGTTAGAGTGGTCTTGTGTGCTAGTAGTAGGTGTTAGAATGGTCTTGTCTGCTAGTAGTAGGTATTAGAGTGGTCTTGTCTGCTAGTAGTAGGTGTTAGAGTGGTCTTGTCTGCTAGTAGTAGGTGTTAGAGTGGTCTTGTCTGCTAGTAGTAGGTGTTAGAGTGGTCTTGTGTGCTAGTAGTAGGTGCTAGAGTGGTCTTGTCTGCTAGTAGTAGGTGTTAGAGTGGTCTTGTCTGCTAGTAGTAGGTGTTAGAGTGGTCTTGTGTGCTAGTAGTAGGTGTTAGAGTGGTCCTGTGTGCTAGTAGTAGGTGTTAGAGTGGTCTTGTCTGCTATTAGTAGGTGTTAGAGTGGTCTTGTCTGCTAGTAGTAGGTGTTAGAGTGGTCTTGTGTGCTAGTAGTAGGTGTTAGAGTGGTCTTGTGTGCTAGTAGTAGGTGTTAGAGTGGTCTTGTGTGCTAGTAGTAGGTGTTAGAGTGGTCTTGTCTGCTAGTAGTAGGTGTTAGTCTTGTCTGCTAGTAGTAGGTGTTAGTCTTGTCTGCTAGTAGTAGGTGTTAGTCTTGTCTGCTAGTAGTAGGTGTTAGTCTTGTCTGCTAGTAGTAGGTGTTAGTCTTGTCTGCTAGTAGTAGGTGTTAGTCTTGTCTGCTAGTAGTAGGTGTTAGTCTTGTCTGCTAGTAGTAGGTGTTAGTCTTGTGTGCTAGTAGTAGGTGTTAGAGTGGTCTTGTCTGCTAGTAGTAGGTGTTAGTCTGGTGTGCTAGTAGTAGGTGTTAGTCTTGTGTGCTAGTAGTAGGTGTTAGTCTTGTGTGCTAGTAGTAGGTGTTAGTCTTGTGTGCTAGTAGTAGGTGTTAGAGTGGTCTTGTCTGCTAGTAGTAGGTGTTAGTCTTGTCTGCTAGTAGTAGGTGTTAGTCTTGTGTGCTAGTAGTAGGTGCTAGTCTTGTGTGCTAGTAGTAGGTGTTAGTCTGGTGTGCTAGTAGTAGGTGTTAGAGTGGTCTTGTCTGCTAGTAGTAGGTGTTAGTCTTGTGTGCTAGTAGTAGGTGTTAGTCTTGTGTGCTAGTAGTAGGTGTTAGTCTTGTGTGCTAGTAGTAGGTGTTAGTCTTGTGTGCTAGTAGTAGGTGTTAGAGTGGTCTTGTCAGCTAGTAGTAGGTGTTAGTCTTGTGTGCTAGTAGTAGGTGTTAGTCTTGTGTGCTAGTAGTAGGTGTTAGTCTTGTGTGCTAGTAGTAGGTGTTAGAGTGGTCTTGTCTGCTAGTAGTAGGTGTTAGTCTTGTCTGCTAGTAGTAGGTGTTAGTCTTGTGTGCTAGTAGTAGGTGTTAGTCTTGTGTGCTAGTAGTGTTAGTAGGTGTGTAGTGTAGGTGTAGTCTGTCTGCTAGTAGTAGGTGTTAGTCTTGTGTGCTAGTAGTAGGTGTTAGAGTGTCTTGTCAGCTAGTAGTAGGTGTTAGTCTTGTGTGCTAGTAGTAGGTGTTAGTGGCTGTAGTAGGGTGTTTGTGCTAGTAGTAGGTGTTAGTCTTGTGTAGGAGTAGGTGTTAGTCTTGTGTGCTAGTAGTAGGTGTAGTGTTTGTGCTAGAGTAGGTGTCTTGTGCTAGTAGTAGGTGTTAGTCTTGTGTGCTAGTAGTAGGTGTTCTGTGTAGTAGTAGGTGTAGTCTAGTAGGGTAGTGTGTGCTAGTAGTAGGTGTTAGTCTTGTGCTAGTAGTGTTAGTCTTGGTGCTAGTAGTAGGTGTTAGTCTGTGTGCTAGTAGTAGGTGTTAGTCTTGTGTGCTAGTAGTAGGTGTTAGTCTTGTGTGCTAGTAGTAGGTGTTAGTCTTGTGTGCTAGTAGTAGGTGTTAGTCTTGTGTGCTAGTAGTAGGTGTTAGTCTTGTGTGCTAGTAGTAGGTGTTAGTCTTGTGTGCTAGTAGTAGGTGTTAGTCTTGTGTGCTAGTAGTAGGTGTTAGTCTTGTGTGCTAGTAGTAGGTGTTAGTCTTGTGTGCTAGTAGTAGGTGTTAGTCTTGTGTGCTAGTAGTAGGTGTTAGTCTTGTGTGCTAGTAGTAGGTGTTAGTCTTGTGTGCTAGTAGTAGGTGTTAGTCTGGTGTGCTAGTAGTAGGTGTTAGTCTTGTGTGCTAGTAGTAGGTGTTAGTCTTGTGTGCTAGTAGTAGGTGTTAGTCTTGTGTGCTAGTAGTAGGTGTTAGTCTTGTGTGCTAGTAGTAGGTGTTAGTCTGGTGTGCTAGTAGTAGGTGTTAGTCTTGTGTGCTAGTAGTAGGTGTTAGTCTTGTGTGCTAGTAGTAGGTGTTAGTCTTGTGTGCTAGTAGTAGGTGTTAGTCTTGTGTGCTAGTAGTAGGTGTTAGTCTGGTCTGCTAGTAGTAGGTGCTGATCTTTAAATCCACGTGCGAAGTATCTAAAGAATCAGAAATTAATAGCTGTAATGATTTCTTGTTTCTTTTTCATCTGATAAATACTTTTATTGTCAAATCGGTATATACATCAATATTGGCAACTAGAAATTTCAATTGATATCATGAATTTCGGAAACTATATGGTCTGTGTGTGTGTGTGTGTGTGTGGTCATACAATAAAGAGGCATTAAACACAGAGTGGTTTACGGGTCCGCTTGGATACATTAAGTGTAGCATAAAGCACTGGAGTGATCATAACCCTATTACACTCACCTGTAATAACTTCCTGTAGAGTTACAGAATTCATGAAGCTTGTATTCAGTAAAAATAAACATGAACTATTCATTTTTCTTTGAGAAGTAAGAAATGTTAAGTTCACAGCAGCTATTCATCACCATTATAAACACTACCATTTATTTTGACATGTATGACGCCCCGGGCCACTGCACCCACCAGTCTGCTTTTTGTATGAATAACAGTTCACGAAAAGTACAAAAACGAGGTCGTTAGCTAGCAGTCAACTAGTGCTAAAACACAAGAAGTTCCTCTACCACGTCTTCTGTTTGATCAACACCACCAGCACGCTGCCGTGATCACTGACACACACTGTTTATGTATATATATATATATATATATATATATATATATATATATATATATATATATATATATATATATATATATACATATATGCAAGTATATATACACCTTGGTTTGTATTTCTCTCTCCAGTCTGTACTCACCCCTGAAGATGTGAATTACACGAAAGCGCTTGGGAACTTCGTGTTTTCTTCTTTCCTTGTGGTTATCAGCATACAATATATATATATATATATAATATATATATATATATATATAATATATATATATATATATATATATATATATACACACACAGCGGCGAAAGGTGCGTTATATATCCCCCTGGACGATATGTGACTTGTCAGGCGGAGAAATAAATCACTCTCTGTTGACATCCAACTTCCACTGGCAAAGGATAATAGCTCCTAGTTACAATATTTACGACAATTACGCTGCTGCCCGGGGAGGGGGTTCGTGTGTCACCCCCCACCCCCCGTGGCCATCACCCCCCAATGTGGCCAATACTCCCTTCGTGGCCCTCGCCCCCTCATCCCTCCCCCCCGGTCAACGCCCTCCCATGACGTGATGTTTGTATTCATAAGGTGGAAAAATAGCCCGTCTAAATTGGTTGGTGCGAATTGGTGTGTGTGGGGGGCTTCGTAGTGTGTGTGTGTGTGTGTGTGTGTGTGTGTGTGTGTGTGTAAAATAATAATAATAATAAACGGTTTATTAATAGAGTTGCAGCCGGTGGCTGAAAATATACAAGCTTCATGTGATTTAG
The DNA here is from genome assembly GCA_958450375.1 of Homarus gammarus. Lineage (NCBI taxonomy): Eukaryota > Metazoa > Arthropoda > Malacostraca > Decapoda > Nephropidae > Homarus > Homarus gammarus. Next base: position 677,454 of record CAUDMG010000716.1, on the reverse strand, counting down.
ATATAATAATATACATGCAATACATTTACAGGGCTGTACAGTACATGAATCAGGAGCTGCTTATTATTTTAACAATAGATGGGATGGTGCTGTTCTTATATCTATCAGTGCGGGCTCTTATGGGCTGAATTTTGTTGTAGTGGCGGACTGCGCGAGGTGAGCTTGGGACTGCCGGTGGCAGGAGGTGGCAATGACTAGGATGGTGCAGTAGCCCACTGCCAAATGCTGCTAGTGCGTGGTGGTGGAGGTCACTGAGGGATGGCATTTCCAGGGTGGAGCGAGCGTTGGTGTAGCCGGAGTATTCTGCGCCGAGCATGATTCTGCAGGCCCTTTTCTGTACCTTCTCTAGCTGACGTTGTTGGGTTGAGTTGAGAGAAGACGACCAGGCTGGTGACGCATATGTGTGTGTGTGTGTAAGGGCGAGGATCTGCGATGTGCATGTTGTGTACGTGTGTATTGTGTATGGGTTAGGAAGGAGGATGTGCTTGTTGTGAGAATGTGTGTGTGTGTGTGTGTGTGTGTGTGTGTGTGTGTGTGTAAGGGGAGATGATCTACATGTTTTGTTTGTGTGTTATGTGTGTATAGGGAAGGTATGTGTGTGTGTGTGTGTGTTGGGGTGGGGGGAGGTGCGTTTGTTTAGGTGAGTACCTTGTGTCTTAGGAATGTTTGTGTATTTATTCACGCTGTGTGTGTGAGCGTTGTCCTTTAATATTCGTGTATGTGTTTTAGTATATATCCTTGTGCTTTCAGTGTATGCTTCCATGTATAGTTATGCTTGTGTGTATGTTGCATGTGCTTTTGGGGCAGATATGTATATGTATGACTATATATTCCATATGAGTCTGTCTTTGCTAACTCATACCTGTCTTGCTCTATGTCTCTGAACCAAATTATGCAACAATTATATGACTTTTTATATTTGTACTGATATATGTGTTTTTAAATCTGGCTCCTGTTGACTTCATAGGAGTCTCGGTAAATCATTAGGTGTGGGTAATGTAAAGTAGCACTGGTGAACTGTATACATAGGAATATTCAGTGCTATTGTAAACTCGGCTTCATTGAGAGTTTTCCTGAAGATGTGGTCTGTGTTGAACTTTACGATACCTTCACGAGAGAAGTTTTGAAAGTATCTCAGAGGCGACTTGAAGGATGAGTGTTGACCTTCATTGACCAGAGTTACACCACCAGGTAGACAGATGACAATGACAGGTAGTACAAGATGGCGACGAGGAGACGACTCACACATAAGAGACTATTATTGAAAAAGGTGTGCGTGAAGGTCGTTTTACTTGATACATCTTAATGGAACAACTTGAAGCACCTCATTCCATCGTTAACAAACAAGAAACACCTGATTGTCGTTAATGTTGGATAGTGTTAAGTCGATAAGCCATTGAGCTGCATAAAGATTATATCAAAATTACCTAATGATCATCTTCCTTCGCCAACCCACCAGTATCATCTGATCCACTAAATTTATCAGTCTACTGTAGTCTTCTCGATGCTCAAAAATAAGATTAGACTTAACAAGCGGCTATAACGTAAGAAAAAGATGCAGTCACTGTTATTAATTGTTGCTGGCTTTAAGCACGTCAACACATACGGTGGGATACATGTTTGTTTGTGCTTACTTCACATGCACAGGTTCCCTTCACTGGAGTTGGGAAATACTCAAACTTTCTTGGATTTCTATAAATGGTATTAGGGGAAACAAGTCACTATGGCTGGACGTGTGTGTGTGTGTGTGTGTGTGCGTGTGTGTGTGTGTGTGTACAAAGGGGGACTTAACAAATTTCATCTCTAAGGTACAATAAGGAGAGACAGTGTACCATGATAATATAAATATTCTTATAAACGAAATGCAAACCATGGTACACACACACACACACACACACACACACACACACACACACACACACCTCAACTTTCACAATGCGATTCGAGAGCTTTTGCGGTATTGTCTTGTAAAAAAAAAAATCCATTTATAGATACTGTCGGCGAATCTTGTGGTTTGGTGACCCCTAATGACGGTAACATAGCTTTCCCGAACCTTATATCCTTACTGGTGATAACAAGTTAAACCTGACAGTGTTGCTGGTCTGTCAGTTGTTTATCCCGACAGGCGTTAAAATACTGCAAATGATTTTATTAAACCTAACATAACCTAGTGTATGTAAATCTCGTTCTAAAAAGTATCTTGGTGAGACAATATGACACAAAGAACGAAGGATTTTGATAACCCGTCCGAAACAACAGGAGTCAGTGTTCATTTTGAAATTCATCTGTATATTTCCGTGAATGGAGGGTCGTCCTTTTTCGTAATATGAACCTTAAATACGATAACAATTTCACCCTTATATACTATACATACAAGAATGATATCGTACTTAAAGGTATAATTTCCTTTAAAAGTATGATCAAAAGTACGGAATACACTTTAGGAATTTACAGCATTTTAAAGAGCTGTTATACTTAAAGAAAGCCAAATTGTTAGCGTTACGGAAGCGGTATTTTTTCTTACTCTAAATTCCCAAAAATAAATTCTACCAGAGGAAGTGGTTATGGAGGTAAATAGGACTCTTACATGAGTGTACGTCGGTGGTACTCAGGTGAACGAGACACTGTTCTGCTTCGATGAGTACAAAGAGGGCATTAGGACATTCAGGTGTGTGAGAGTGCACGATTGCTAGGGGGGGGGGGGTAACTGCTGGTGTCCTGAGAATGCAAGACGTCCAGAGTGCACGCAATCTAGAGTACACACACACACACACACACACACACACACACACACACACACACACACACACACACGTAGAGTAGAGTAGAAAACCAGACATTATAATCAATGTTTACAGATTCTGGCAGGTGAGGTATCTGAACACAACAAAACAAAAACAATCTACCTGTTATATCTAAATTTAAAAAAGTTTAAGTTTCAGTTATGCATAAATATTACCTGAATCAACATGTAAATGAGTGTACACAGGTAATGTGTATGATGCGTTAGTGATAAATCAGGTGTGTGTGTGTGTGTGTGTGTGTGTGTGTGTGTGTGTGTGTGTGTGTGTGACATAAACAGCCATACTAGAGGATGTTACTCTGAATTAAGTGACAATATAACATTCAATTGGGAAACTCACACATCCTTCCCTCTAATGCCTCCAGTACTCTGTTATATAATATAAAATAGCACATATTATATCACATACTCTTCCGGTGCCGTAGTACACTTATATAACTCCCATTTATGTGGTACAGTTTGTAATATGTAATCCTACGATGGTGTAGTATACATAGGTGTAATCATACGCTGATATAGAGGATTAATATCTTATAATCTTCCGGTGTTATAGTGCAATCTATATTATATATTCTTCCGTTAATATGGGAAGTATTATATTATAATTATAATTCTACCGTAGAATAGCATCCTTTGTATTATATAATATAAGGCTATTTAGACGTTTTATATTCTATAATCATATACCGTTACAGTCCACTGAATATCATATAATCTGAACGCGATATACTACAACATTCTATTATATAACCTAACCTGACATATGCTTCACATCATATAGCCTAATATATTAAGGCTGTATACTAGATAACCTCTTGCTCCTTATACAATAGATATTACTGCTATAGAACTGATCTTACGCCCAGGTAGTACAGTACACTCAGGTATTTCCCTTCTCATTAGACGGTCAACAACAGGTGTGGGAGAGCTTAGGTGTAGTGCAAGAGAAAGTAGATGTGTGTGTGTGTGTGTGTGTGTGTGTGTGTGTGTGTGTGTGTGTGTGTGAGTGTGTGTGTGTCATCATCATCATCATTCCTATTTCTCACTGTCTTTTCATTCCCCCTCCTTCTCTTCCTCCTTCTCCTTCTCCTTCTCCTCCCCCTTCTCCTCCTCCTCTAGTCTTCCATCTTCCTCAGCTTCTTGCGTCACTTTCTCCTCCAGGTTTACAAATTTTAACATAAGATAAACAAGGGAAGGTTACCCCAGAGTAATAAGTCTGACCTAGAATCGTCCATTAGTTGCTTCAGGGCTGGCCGAGCAGAATAACACCTCTGTCATTTGGTGAGTCAGTCAGTCAATCAGTCAGTCTGTCATTCATTTTAGTCGGTCAGTTATGCTAGTTAATCTTTCAGTCACTAGATCAATATCTGAGTCAGTTAAATAATATATTTTTCAGTCACTCAGGTAATTAGGTTATCAATTAGTGACTCAGGTAATATCTCAGTCAGTCCTTCTCATCCAATAAGCTAATATGACATACATACATACATACATACATACATACATACATACATACATACATACATACAGTACATAAACCTTTCCCTTGCTGACACTATTTTAAAACCTGCTTTTGTCTTCTTCCTGCTGATAGTAATTTAATAAAGAATATACCTTCTCCTTGCTGACGTTAATTCCAAGTTTTACGTTTTCTTTGCTAACAATAACATGATATAAAATCTATTTTCTCTTCCCTCTGTTGACGTTAATGTATACCAGACTAATATAAAACACACCTTTAAAACTGTACACTAATTGACTCCCAGGTATCCAAACATACAGGTGTACATTGATCTTTTTTTTTTCTCCCAGGTGATAAGGACAATACAGAGATTAGAGTTAGATGGTTTAAGGAAGGAATATATTGCATTGGAAGTCTCGGAAAATTTATTACTTTGTGGATCTATGTGAGTCTTTGTTTTTTCCTTTTGAAGTATATCTTTGGGTCACATTTATATAATAAGGAGGCGAAGGGTATCAAAATTGAACTAGATATGAAGGAGATTAGAGAAATGTACCAAATTTATATAATATTACTTTCAAAAGTGATATAATTATTTTATATTTGAGATAGTCGATCAATAATAAAATTGCTATAATACCTATAACCAAAAATTCATTGGTAGTATAACTGAAGTAAATTCCAAGGACATATTACAGAAGACATAACCTATAATTTATTTAACAAGACGTTGAAGTATTTTAGGGTCATTTAAAAGAAATTCATCAATCATGCAGTTATCACTCGTTGGTGAGATGGCAGTAACGAGGTGTATGTGACCGTTGGTGAGATGGCAGTAACGAGGTGTATGTGACCGTTGGTGAGATGGTAGTAACGAGGTGTATGTGACCGTTGGTGAGATGGTAGTAACGAGGTGTATGTGACCGTTGGTGAGATGGCAGTAACGAGGTGTATGTGACCGTTGGTGAGATGGCAGTAACGGTGATGTGATGTAGCGTTGATGAGATGGCAGTAACGAGGTGTATGTGACCGTTGGTGAGATGGTAGTAACGAGGTGTATGTGACCGTTGATGAGATGGTAGTAACGAGGTGTATGTGACCGTTGGTGAGATGGCAGTAACGAGGTGTATGTGACCGTTGGTGAGATGGCAGTAACGAGGTGTATGTGACCGTTGGTGAGATGGCAGTAACGAGGTGTATGTGACCGTTGGTGAGATGGTAGTAACGAGGTGTATGTGACCGTTGGTGAGATGGTAGTAACGAGGTGTATGTGACCGTTGATGAGATGGCAGTAACGAGGTGTATGTGACCGTTGATGAGATGGCAGTAACGAGGTGCATGTGACCGTTGGTGAGATGGTAGTAACGAGGTGTATGTGACCGTTGATGAGCTGGTAGTAACGAGGTGTATGTGACCGTTGGTGAGATGGCAGTAACGAGGTGTATGTGACCGTTGGTGAGATGGCAGTAACGAGGTGTATGTGACCGTTGGTGAGATGGTAGTAACGAGGTGTATGTGACCGTTGGTGAGATGGCAGTAACGAGGTGTATGTGACCGTTGGTGAGATGGCAGTAACGAGGTGTATGTGACCGTTGATGAGATGGCAGTAACGAGGTGTATGTGACCGTTGGTGAGATGGTAGTAACGAGGTGTATGTGACCGTTGGTGAGATGGCAGTAACGAGGTGTATGTGACCGTTGGTGAGATGGCAGTAACGAGGTGTATGTGACCGTTGGTGAGATGGCAGTGACGAGGTGTATGTGACCGTTGATGAGATGGCAGTAACGAGGTGTATGTGACCGTTGATGAGATGGCAGTAACGAGTGTATGTGACCGTTGGTGAGATGGCAGTAACGAGGTGTATGTGACCGTTGGTGAGATGGCAGTAACGAGGTGTATGTGACCGTTGATGAGATGGCAGTAACGAGGTGTATGTGACCGTTGATGAGATGGCAGTAACGAGGTGTATGTGACCGTTGATGAGATGGCAGTAACGAGGTGTATGTGACCGTTGATGAGATGGTAGTAACGAGGTGTATGTGACCGTTGGTGAGATGGTAGTAACGAGGTGTATGTGACCGTTGGTGAGATGGTAGTAACGAGGTGTATGTGACCGTTGGTGAGATGGTAGTAACGAGGTGTATGTGACCGTTGGTGAGATGGTAGTAACGAGGTGTATGTGACCGTTGGTGAGATGGTAGTAACGAGGTGTATGTGACCGTTGGTGAGATGGTAGTAACAAGGTGCATGTGACCGTTGGTGAGATGGTAGTAACGAGGTGTATGTGACCGTTGGTGAGATGGTAGTAACGAGGTGTATGTGACCGTTGGTGAGATGGCAGTAACGAGTTGTATGTGACCGTTGGTGAGATGGCAGTAACGAGGTGTATGTGACCGTTGGTGACATGGTAGTAACGAGGTGTATGTGACCAACCCAATCCGTTACCTTGACAGCTGTTCCCGTCTCCTGTAAGAGTCACCCGGTGTTATTACCTCTGTCAGCAGTCTTTCATATGTCTGGGTTATAAAATTGAACTACGTATTACCCAGAGTCCATTACACTTCATCCATCTCGACATTTTATTTGTATTTTTATTTTTTTAATTATTATCCTACCAGCAACTACAAGGCAGGGTATTGCTTTCGGTGCTGCCTGTCTGTCTGTCTGTCTCTGTATGTAATGTAATGTATGTATGAATGTTTCCGAGTTTGCTAAAAAGAGACATAAATCATTAAGGGAGATAACTGAGGACCTCACAATGTAAATATGAGTCGATCCTAATGAAAATTTAGGAAATATTAAAAAAAAAAACGATATTCTAAGTTGGTAAAATTTTAATTTAGGTAAGTACTGTCACCACCATCTGCGCACCACTGTCACCATATCACCCTCAACCACGCACCACTAATGCTTTCAACACCACCACCACCTTTCTCACTATAGACTACCACCACCACTATCTTATTGACAACCACAATCCATAACACCTGTACCATAGCCCCCTACCACAACCCATCCCACCAGTACAACCATACAACCACTCGTCTGCATCACCACTACCAACACCTAGACTACCACCACCACCACCAACACCTAGACTACCACCACCACTACCACCACCAGTACCTTATAAATAACCACAATCTATGTCACCTTTATCAAAACCTCTACCACAACCCCACTACTATAACAATCTCTACCATCATCCCAAACACCTACATCCACCACCAACCAACAACTATCTCACCACGACCACCACTATCACCAGTTTGTCCTCTGTGTCAGTAATAACAGACTACCGCCCTCACAGTGGTTACTAAAACACACACAGAGACCCACTCGCTATTAAGGATTAAATCGACACCAGCCCATAATCACTTGAGGGTATACAATTTAACATCATTCCCGTAATGTAAAGTCAGCTATCACAAGCGACGTCGAAATTCCTCGAATAACATATCAAGACTTGCCCTCAGCTCGTCCTGCCAACGACCCCTCACGTACTACCCAGACGACCACCGCAATCTTTGTTGACTCTGGTGAAGGTATTATTATCGCTGGGTTTGATCTACGCGGGTCTGTTTGTCAATGGGTGAAACATCTGTCCACGGCAAAGGTGATTTCCACACGAGGCGACACGACAAAGCGGAGTCACAATGCTCAAGGGAGCGAATGAATGAGTAGTGAGGGTGGTGTCACATTATATCACAGAGACGATGTGTGGATTGCATTTCTTTATTTATTATTTCTTAGTTTTTGTGTTTTGGGGGAGACGTGTGTGTGTGTGTGTGTCTCTCTGTCTGTTATTATTGACTCGTATCTTCCGTGACTTGCTGTAGTAATTGTATTTGGTTGATTTTTCTTCACGACTTCCTGTTGATGGTGTTACCTGGTCACCTGCCGCACCTTATTCTCTTTATTGCATCTCATTATCTTTATTCTCGTGATTATTTTTGTTTCATTTTCGTTGTGTTATTTCAAGATTCACATTTCCTTATTTTCTCTTTCTGACTTTTTGTTTATTATTATTATTTCGTCGTTGTGTTTTTCCTTTCTCTGTTTTTCCATTATTCCTTCTTCTGTATCTTTCTTGTTACTTTAGATATTTTTTCTATTATAATTTCATCTTTTCTTTTCTTTTTCTAATTCCCTTTTCTTGTCTAGTTTTGCTAATCCTTTTTATTCATATTTTTTTTCCTCACTTTTGTCTTGCGTCTCTCGTTTCTTCCTTTATTGTTCTTTATTTACGTACTTTTATTTCTATTTCATATCCTTCCATTTCCTCACTCTTTATTTTCTTTCTATTCATATATTGAAGCTTATCAATGAATAGTTTTAAAGACAACCTACACCACTTAACCTAACCTAACCAAACCTAACCTAACCTAACCTTGATGACTTGATAATGTAGGTATTCACACACACACACACACACACACACACACACACACACACACATAAACATACACATACACATACACATACACATACACACTCGACGCCGTGTTGTTGAACCTTACTATGACGATACTTGACACTAAACACTTGTAAGGGACAAAGGAACACCCACGCGGAAAACAATGATATATAAATTTTTAATGGAAGTAATTGCGATAATAAGCATGCAAAACGGAAATAACTCCTTGAGACGCTTGCAAATTATTTTACTCACGAACCTAGTAGCTTAAGTTCCCGGCACGATGTTGGTGGTGAATGGTGGTGGTGGTGGTGGTCGGGGTAGTAGTAGTAGTGATAATATTGGTAATAGTAGTAGTGGTGGTGGTGGTGGTAGTGGTGGTAATAGTAGTAGTAGAGGTGGTGGTAAAAGTAGTAGTAGTAGAATGCATAGATCTGCGGCTCAACTAATTTAACACAGATAGGATAGCTACTTATGTATTAGGATATTTAATATTAAGGTAATGAAATGGTGGCGAAGGTGTGGCTATTGGGGGAGGCTGGAGGCAACGTTAAAAAAAAAAAATTATAGGAGTAGTTATTATAGTGGTATGCCGAAGCTCTCATGAACCTCCACACAGGGACTGGGTGGTGGGGGAGACTGGCATGTGAGGCTGGGGAGAAGGGGGTGTAAAATGTTGATGGTGGGGAGAGGAATATATAGAACTTGAGAGTAGTGGGGAGCTGCATATTGGACTGAGGAGAGGAATGGGGTGAAGAGATGTGTGTGGGGTGAGGGGAGGATTGCCTGTGTGTGTGTGTGTGTGTGTGTGTGTGTGTGTGTGTGTGTGTGTGTGTGTGTGTGTGTGTGTGTGTGTGTGTGTTGTCTATAATAATAATAATAATAATAATAATAATAATAATAATAATAATAATAATAATAATAACTCTACAATTAAACCATTTCTCAACATGGTACTGACGATGGCTTAACTCTTTATTCTTCATAGACACAAAGTTTAAATAGGTTAGGTTTCAAGTACATTAAGATAATTTCAATAAAGATTAGGTTCATTAGATTTCGATAGGATTACCTTGAGAAATACAGAATTTGGATTTCCAGAGAGGCTCATTAATACACCTTGGAACATTGTTATTGATTGAAAAAAATTATACATACTTATACTGTTCCTACTATTATGTGTTATACTCAATACCCCAATGAACAAACATATTATTGCACTTCTTTATATAAAAAAATTCCTAAGCTTATCTATGTCCATTTTTCTAGTTTCTGTAGTGAGTAAACTGACACTGAAGATGCGTCGCGGTTGTTCAGTTAAGTGTTAGTGTCTTTGTGTTAGAGTGTGTGTTGACATGAGAGGTTCCTGGTAGAAAGACTCGGTAAACACTGTACTTGAGGAGTGCTCGAGGCCCTGCAGATTGAGGACGTGCTCGATTTCAGGTCATACACGGGAAATTACATAAGATTTGCTGAAGTGTGAACACCTACCAAGCTTGTGTGTGTGTGTGTGTGTGTGTGTGTGTGTGTGTGTGTGTGTGTGTGTTGGGGGTGTAAGTGTGTGTGTGTGTATTGGGGGTGTAACTGTGTGTGTGTAAGTGTGTGTGTGCAAGTGTGTGTGTGTGTGTGTGTGTGTGTCCCCAGTAAAACCGTTTGTAGAAAATGGAGACTCGCCAGTAGGTTGCCGGGAAACTCGTACATTTTTATAACATGATGAAGTGTGTGATTCAATCATTCATATTGGTGTCTGCTATGAAGCTCCACTTGCACAACAAAACCTCTAAGACACACACACACACACACACACACACACACACACACACACACACACACACACACACACACACAACATTTTCACTTCACTCTTTGTCTTTCATGAATAATACTTCTATAACAAAACTATTCTGTCAATTTACTTCCCTCTGAGAAAATTTACAATTATATGTATAAACAATGTGAAAACAAACCTGATTCAATAGTAAACTGACCCCCAAAAAATCACGACTTCCTCCCACCCTCCGGAGTGTAAAGCAGGAAAAGAGGTAAGGCCAGCACACCTGTCATTACCACATCCCATAATTCCACTTGGCGAGGCCTGAGTAAGGTGTGTTCAACCAGGTAAGGTAAGGTTAGGTTAGGTTAGGTTAGGTTAGGTTAGGTTAGGTTAGGTATCACGGTCTTTTGTACCGTGGTGAGATTTAAAGACTTCCTGTTGTTTTTGCATAGTCGTGAAATTAATCACCAGCACACTACCACATCTACCACCACTACCACCACTCCTACGACCACTACTACCACCACTACCAACACCACTACTACCACCACCATCAAGGGTTCTAATTTCAACGTGTGTTTTCCTGTGAATTATCTCTTAAGTATATTTTCCCCGTCGTGTGAGTGAATACTACCGCTCCTCCTCTCGTAATTGTGAACGAGAAAAATGACCTTTACTAGTGACTCTACATGTGTTTCTTATACTCTTTAAACCTTAGATTCTCACAGTCGTATCTATAAGTGAGAAAGTTACATACATTCTAACGTCATCAATTAGAGTGAAATATTAACGAACGAAGCCTTTGAGAAAACGAACCTGGACGATAATGTTGTTCGTTCATTTTTTTTTCTCGTAAATTTATTTGAAATTTTATAACAACCAATGTTATTATCGTTATTTTGTTGAGGTTATTAGTTTTCATTCACTAAATTTCCTACGACTGACAACTATGAGAATAATATAATTAAATGACACGAGAATTATGAGCGAGTATTGGTGGGTCTTGTCGCTACCCTCTCGTTGACTTGCCTTCGTTATTACCGACAATCCGCTGGGTCCGTGGGAAGATTCTGCCTCCCCCCACTCCCCCCCCCCCGCCACACCACACCACACCCCAAATTGTAGCTTTGCTGGAGGTGGTGAGTTGGGGAGGTGAGGGTGGTGGTTGTAGTGATTATGGTACAGGTGGTGATGTGGGGATGGTGAGGTGGGGGTGGTAGTTGTGGTGGTGAGGTGGGGGTGGTGATTGTGGTGATTATGGTACAGGTGGTGATGTGGGGATGGTGGTTGTGGTAAAGGTGGTGATGTGACGTTTGTAATTTGTGGATGGTTTTTGGTGAGGTGAGGACGGTGGTTGCGGTGATTTTGGTAAAGGTAGTGAAGTAGTGCTGGTAGGGGGGGGGGGAGAGAATTGATGGTTATGTTACAGATGATGGTATGGGAAGTATGGTGACTGTTGTATAATTAGTATGGTGAGGTAATAGTTGATGACAAGATGATCACTATATATCACTCATGGTCACGAAGGTCCCATAATTACAGACTGATTTAGGGATATTTTCTGCTATTGATCGTTAACTTTGGGTCTCTCTCTCTCTCTCTCTCTCTCTCTCTCTCTCTCTCTCTCTCTCTCTCTCTCTCTCTCTCTCTCTCTCTCTCTCTCTCTCAGCTCCTCCCTATCAACACTCCTCGAAACTTGGTAACACTTCTCCGTAGAGTTTTCCTATTGGCTATTACTCCCGTCTCCAGTCATCCGGTAGCCAGTCACGTCTCCCCGTGGTCATGACGTCACTTAGTTGATATATTCCATTCATCACCCCCAGATTGACACTGTTTACATGACGTCATCAAGTTCCATTCATAAAACTTGATTTATTGGATTTGTCATCGAGGTGAGAGTAAATAAAGGTGACAGAATTGGTTATTGGTTTTTGTTTAGTCGCCCTTGACAACACATCCCCCCAAACACGTAATTACATCCAGAAGTTAGGTAAGTAAGGTGTGCGTTAGGTTAAATTTAGACAATCGCTAAAAATTTGGTAGGTAATTGCTTCTAAGACTGTGTATACATAGATAAATAAATATGTATACTTAGGTCTCCTCCATACATAGATCCATATTAACGTCTCATGTATTACACACCAACTCACAATCAATGTCTCCTATACACACATAGACACGCACTATGAACATCTCCTATACACACGTAGACACGCACTATGAACGTCTCCTATACACACAAACGAGTACGTACGCACCATGAACATCTTTTATGCACAAATAGACACGCACTATGAACGTCTCCTATACACATACATAGACACGCACTATGAACGTTCCCTACACGCACACACACACACACACGCGGGCTCCCAAAATAGCCTGACCTCCTGACAAGACTGACTCCCTTCCTACTTGCTGTCACCATCCTTGAGTGAATGATTACGAGAGACTCCACAGCAACACCCTCAATATAATGTCCTAATTCACTGATTGTAAATATGTCTGTTTCTGTGTGGTACAAAGTCGACGCGAGGTATGATCGTTCTCGCGACCAGAATATCCTCGTAGCCAATTTTGTAGTCATTCTACCTCAGGTTGTAATGACTCGCGGGTTGCTATCGTAAAGTTTTCAACCCTCCAACTGGTATCATTTTCTTAAAGCAATTAGCATTTACCGCCATGAATTTAAAGCTATGCTCCAAAAATCATACTAAGAATAGAAAGTTGTAGATTGAAAGGAATAAAAATATCTCGCATGAAAGTAATACGTGAGTAAACAGGATACAGAAACTAAAGCAAGCTAAAACAGGAAGGTGGTGGAAGTGAAAGAAATGTTGGAGAGAAAGCTGACCAGGATTTACTAAGGTGGTGAGGTTATAATGAGGAAACGGGAAGTGATAAAAAAAAATAGAAGTGGGATGGTAATGAGATCGAGAAACGTGTCGACGAGTGTTTCTTTATTGTTGGCTGGACGTGTTGTTGTTCATGGCGTTGCTGAGCTGTGTGAAACGATAGAGGGAAAACCAGAAGGAAATATTAAGCGAGGAGAGGATTTTATTATGGAGGAAGAAACACGATAGCAGAAGACACCTGTTACAGAAGCTAAAAAAATAAATAAAAAAAGAGGAAATAAATGATAAAGAATAAAGAAAGGCTTGTTTGTTCTTCCTCCTGGCTAATGTATGAGGACACCGAGATAAATTTACTATAACCGATAAAAGAACAAATACTTAATAAATTTAATATCAATACAAGTATGAGCAGATAAGACTAGTTTCACGTCATCAACACAAACCAACTCGTCAACCTTGAAAACAAAAAAACACTTGCGACTCTGCCAAGGAACCTTCATGGTGTCTCGGGCGAGTTAAGGACCTTTTTTTACAACAGGTTCAGTTATACGTGAGAAATGACGAACTTGGCATATACTTACTGAAATTATCGCCTGTGATTTATAGGTGTGTTATCTCAGTACGCAGTTAGATAGGATCTGATCTCTTGTTCTACGTGGGAAAAAGAGAGTCTAAGTGGCCTGACAGCGTTTCCCGGGGGTGTGCGATAGTGCTCAAGTACCTCTACTACGGCGATATTTTTACAAACTTATATTCCTGTGTGATCAATGTTGAAAGGACGCGATACTCCACTGAATAATGATGTGGTTTTTTTAGTCTTTTTTTTGTCCAGGGGAGAGATGTGCCGATATGTGCTGAACAACAGGATTTTGTTATTGTTGTGAAAATGTATTTTTAGTTATTTTATATGAAGACTTTTATATTGTAGATAATTTCACGCCAAGGTTTATATAATTTGTAGTATTTTTATTACTTTCTTGCACAGGTATATAGTATAAGAATACGGATGCAACCTCACACACACACACACACACACACACACACACACACATGTACTTACAACCCACAAACAAAAACAAACACACACACACACACATAAAATGAGTCAACAGTCACGGTTGCAGAGATACAAGATAACTGGCATTTTTCCCTTAACAACCAACCCTATATAACTATAATTTTCATTTTAGTCACAGTTAAAAATCGCCAACGACATTACCGCGGTCATTATAGATTTTACCAACAGAAAAATACCACCAAAAAAATACACCCAGAATCGTCCGCTGTGTCTGTGTTTGTCTCGCAGTGGATATAATGAGCAAAAATGTAGGTAAACAGCGTAAAATAGACCACAGATATCTTGATTTGTGACTTCGAGAATGCAATTAGAAGATACAATGTAAGCGTTCCCCCAGGAGGGTAGTTGGTGCCCCTGTTATTTGTGAAACACTTTTGGTTTATTATAATTCCGCCTTTGAATTTTTTTATCTCCGCATCTGGGCCATTTTTACGGTCTAGAATGCTTGCACTTTTCATATGAGACTTTAATATCGAAATAATAACAGTAATGTGGCTAAGCTTTGAAGTCATTACATTTAGTGATACGTGGCGTTAAATCAACCATTTCTTACACCTATTTGTGG
>CAUDMG010000716.1:625000-657500 GCA_958450375.1 Homarus gammarus | reverse complement strand
ACGCAGAAGAGGATGACCGTCCACCTGAACCCTGAACGCAGAAGGCGATGACCGACCCTCAGGAACTATTTCTTCTGCGAGTAAGACGTCATCATCTGATGCTGCGATTTTGGTTGTTTTCTTGTTAATCTGTTAGTAATTAATAAGTTAAAACCTTTAAAATCCAATTCCAAGATAAACGTATATTTGCGTCCAAAAATTACTAAGGCATAAGGCTTAATATTTTGGCGGTTTCTGCCAAAAATTACATTTCGTTGAAAATCTCAGTATAGGTACTCTTGAGCATGCTGATTCAGAACCTATGGTCCACGATTCGATTGCGGAGTAATTAGTGGTCATAATGACACTTGGATGATTTTAATTACATTATTTCAATCAGGGTGTCTACTGGCCAGACGAAACAAAATTCCCTGGCTTTTCCAGGTTTTCCAGGTGTAAATTTGAAAAATTCCAGGTACCTTAATACCGTACTTATTACAACAGAATATCACAATTAGAGGTTTTCAATAATTTGTACATACTAATGGGAAATTTAATGATGATATATAAATGGCATTAATCAAAGAATTGAAGACCCTGTCTGGACCCACCCCAAGCCAGTCTGAGAAAACACTTATTTCACAGCGATTAACAGTAGTATTAATTAAAATATGTACCTCTGGCGTACTTAGTCAAGATACTTCTTAAAGAAAACTGTCTGACTATCTCATTTAACCACCTATGATGAGGGTGCTCATTAGGCCTAGTGATGAACATCGGCAAAGCCCTTGTGGTAATGTTAACGTTTTTAATATTTAAAATCTAAGGAGTGACCAATACTTAGTTTTTACTAAATTTCAAAGTATTCAAAGTTGTAGTCCTCAACTATACAATAGTACAAAATTTGATAACTGATTCATGTATAAGAATATGCAGTACAGTATACATATATTGAAAGTTGTAATTTTTTAGTAGGTTAATAAGTGATTATTCTTGTTCCAGATTGGTGTGGAGGTGAAGAAAGACTCGAGAATTTTTGAGCTAGAGAGGCGAGGTGCACTACTTATGGGAACAATTACAATCTCTTTTAGAGTTAATCTATCCTTTTTAATGCAAAGATGGACAGAGATTTTTGTAGAGGTCATTATATATTTATGAACTTTAATTATGATCTTCACTGTGTCTAGCAGGTTACTTGTTTTGTTGCACACTCGAAGCTGTGCAATGATGCTTCTAGCTTTGCCCAATGTCTTCCAAGTATGTTGTCATTTTCGTTCCTCCTGTATGCAGCATCCAGAGCTAGGGTACGGTGACATGCGGCCATGGGATCGAAAATCCTTATATCAAAGAAGTCTTGCTGTCCCTAACCTAACCATAAGGATTGGGGAACAAGAGAACTGGGACCCGCTTAACTTACTTACCTCCTGTGACCTCTGCCCCTCAACGAGTTAAGTCACCAGCGGGGTGATTATACTCACCACGTTCCTGTGTTTCCGTATGCAAGTAATCCTACAACATATCCCTTTACACCCACCACCTGATCGACCACGGTGCTCCAGCTATCAGTCGAGGCTCCATGACAGAATGAGGATCAGATTACGGATCAGATTAGTTTATTATATTGGATCTTTGGATGTATTTGAAGGATCTTATCACATGTACACTGTCATGTTTACTCCTGTCGAGTTCGTGTTTGTTGAGTCCAGAGTAAGAATGAACGTGATAATCTTTGACCTCAAATGACTTCGACAATAGACACGTTCCCGATTATTATCAACCACGAGAATTGATGGTGTTGGAGGATTGATCGGGTGGTTGTGGTGATGGATGTGATGCTGTGGTTGTTTGAGAGTTGACTTGTACACCTTGTTTGTGGTGAGATAGAGCTGTTGTTTGTGATGTTGAGGTTGTTTTAATTTTTTATCTTGTTATATTTGAGGTTAATTATATTTGTTTGTTTTAATGAGCGTGATTACTGTGGTTTTTTCAGAGTTGCTTTGTAGTTCTGATCATAAACAAGCAAACAGGTACTCTAAAACCCTCAAACAACTTAAAAGAACCACAAACAACCTCACAATACCCCTTCCATCACTACAAACGAGACGAGTTAACCACAAACGAACTTCTAAACACCTCTAAAACACTCCCAGCGTCACTTCCATCACCAGAAACAACTTATTCAGCCCTACTAAACACATAATTACCACACAAAGCATCACATTCATACCCCACAAACTAATTTCTATAACAACAAACTAATCCACTCGTTACCAAACAGTGTAAGAAACAATTATCAATCAACCACAACTTCACACCATTAACCACAGCAACTCCATATCATTCCAAAACAAGTCAGCTCCAAACAAACTACGTAAATATATAAACAGTATAGCCTTCAAAACCACAAACAACTTTGTTTAACCACAAACCAGTCGCTTTAACCGCAGACAAACTACGAAACAACCTTGTATACAGCCCACAGCATCCCATCCATCAGTAAAAAGCGATCTAAACACATCATTCAAGGCAGCGGAGATAACGACGCCTCCGCCACCCACAAGCTCTGTCTTAGCAGGTCGTTAAGGCGGTGTAACCATTAGTGCCAGAGGTGACGAGGCTGTGGGATCACGGAGTCAAACGGTGCCACGCTCCCGCCCTGTGATTGGTGATTGGTGCCGCTCGAACTCTGACCTCACTACCACCTTCCCTCCTACCCCTTTGCCTCCCCCCCCTCCCCATCCCTCTTCTCTCCTCCCCCTCCTTCCTCTGCCGCCGCGCCATTCTCCCTCATCCACAATCCTGCTCACTTATTCATGTCCCTCCCCATCCTCATCTTTCTCAGCCTCCTGTCTTCTCTTATCACCCTTCACCCCTCCCTCGTCCTTCTCCGTCGCTTCATTCTCACTCTCATTCTTCCTTAAGGACACCACCAACCACTTGTCTTCCTCTCCTCTCCCGCACTATCACTCCTTCTCCTCCACCACACCACCTGCACCCCCACCACCCCACCTTCACCTCCACCACTCCACCTACACCTCCACCACCCCACCTGCACCTCCACCACCCTACCTGCACCTCCACCACCACACCTTAACCTCCACAACCCCACCTTCATCTCCACCACCCCACCTTCACCTCCACCACCCCACCTGCACCTCCACCACCCCACCTGCACCCCCACCAACCCACCTGCACCACCCCCACCAACCCACCTGCACCACCCCCACCACACACCCCACCTGCACCACCCCCACCACACACCCCACTTGCACCACCCCCACCACACACCCTACCTGCATCACCCTCACCACACACCCTACCTGCACCACCCCCACCACACACCCTACCTGCACCACCCCCACCACACACCCCACCTGTACCACCCCCACCACACACCCCACCTGCACCACCTCCACCACACACCCCACCTGCACCACCCCCACCACACACCCTGCCTGCACCACCCCCACCACACACCCTACCTGCACCACCCCCACCACACACCCGACCTGCACCACCCTCACCACACACCCCACCTGCACCACCCCCACCACACACCCTACCTGCATCACCCTCACCACACACCCAACCTGCACCACCCCCACCACACACCCTACCTGCACCACCCCTACCACACACCCTACCTGCACCACCCCCACCACACACCCTACCTGCACCACCCTCACCATACACCCCACCTGCACCACCTCCACCACACACCCCACCTGCACCACCCCCACCACACACCCCACTTGCACCACCCCCACCACACACCCTACCTGCATCACCCTCACCACACACCCCACCTGCACCACCCCCACCACACACCCTACCTGCACCACCCCCACCACACACCCTACCTGCATCACCCTCACCACACACCCCACCTGCACCACCCCCACCACACTACCCCACCTGCACCACCCCCACCACACGCCCCACCTGCACCACCCCCACCACACACCCTAACCTGCACCACCCCCACCACACACCCTACCTGCATCACCCTCACTACACACCCCACCTGCACCACCCCCACCACACACCCTACCTGCACCACCCCCACCACACACCCCACCTGCACCACCCCCACCACACACCCTACCTGCATCACCCTCACCACACACCCCACCTGCACCACCCCCACCACACACCCCACCTGCACCACCCCACCACACTACCCCACCTGCACCACCCCCACCACACGCCCCACCTGCACCACCCCCACCACACACCCTACCTGCACCACCCCCACCACACACCCTACCTGCATCACCCTCACCACACACCCCACC
The DNA here is from genome assembly GCA_958450375.1 of Homarus gammarus. NCBI lineage: Eukaryota > Metazoa > Arthropoda > Malacostraca > Decapoda > Nephropidae > Homarus > Homarus gammarus. The sequence goes on along the minus strand of CAUDMG010000716.1, from coordinate 653,226 downwards.
TGCACCACCCCCACCACACACCCTACCTGCACCACCCCCACCACACACCCCACCTGCACCACCCCCACCACAAACCCTACCTGCACCACCCTCACCATACACCCCACCTGCACCACCTCCACCACACACCCCACCTGCACCACCCCCACCACACACCCCACTTGCACCACCCCCACCACACACCCTACCTGCATCACCCTCACCACACACCCCACCTACACCACCCCCACCACACACCCTACCTGCACCACCCCCACCACACACCCTACCTGCATCACCCTCACCACACACCCCACCTGCACCACCCCCACCACACTACCCCACCTGCACCACCCCCACCACACGCCCCACCTGCACCACCCCCACCACACACCCTACCTGCACCACCCCCACCACACACCCTACCTGCATCACCCTCACCACACACCCCACCTGCACCACCCCTACCACACACCCTACCTGCACCACCCCCACCACACTACCCCACCTGCACCACCCCCACCACACACCCCACCTGCACCACCCCCACCACACACCCTACCTGCACCACCCCCACCACACACCCTACCTGCATCACCCTCACCACACACCCCACCTGCACCACCCCCACCACACACCCTACCTGCACCACCCCCATCACACACCCCACCTGCACCACCCCCACCACACACCCTACCTGCATCACCCTCACCACACACCCCACCTGCACCACCCCCACCACACACCCTACCTGCACCACCCCCACCACACACCCTACCTGCATCACCCTCACCACATCTCTCTCCCCTAATGATCTAAGTTGACCTCCGACACCCAGAGCGCCGGGGTGCCGAGAGAAAGCTGACAAGGGGAAGGAATTTTCAATGATTTTTTTTTGTCCTGTTGATAAGTGGTTGTGATTACGTATAATGGATCTGTGTTAATACCTTCTAAATGATGATCTGGTTGTGTCGGCAGTTCCCTTCCTCCTCTCGAGCATTTGACGGAGGAAATGGGCTGGTTGGAGTGATCTTAAGAGCTCCTAAAAGTGTAGAATATTACTTTTCACTTTTGATATATATAATTGCAGGTTTTAAATTGAGGGAATTACGAGGCCAAGGGAAGAAAGTGTGATTGAAGAAACATTTTGAAACAAAGGAAGGAATTAAATTATTTAACGTAAACAAAAGCAAAATGAGAAGAAAATATATGGAAAATAATAAAGCAAGAAATGAATGAATAAATAAGTGAACTGAACAAAAGTCAAATAACTGACTATAATTAAAGGAAGTAACAGCCAAGGGTTACAAAAATAATTGAGATATATAAAAAAGGAAGAAGAAAAGTAAATGAGGTAATTAAAGAAAAAAGAAATACAATTATAACTGAAGGGAATAAGAAAGAGCAGGAAATGAAAAGATAATTAGTGAAATTAAAAACAAAATGAATAAAAATGATATTTTTTTTTTTCATTTATTCAGGTGATGAAAAATATAAGAAATATCGTAAATAGTCTAAAACATAAGATAGTTAGTTGTATAATAAGATACTAGTGAGTGTCAGGCAGAGTTCCCATTAATCAATCTTAAAGCTTAACAAATACACCTTATTGGTCAACTCATATAATTCTACATGTTCTTTTATTTGACCTTTGTGCATGTGTGTGTGTGTGTGTGTGTGTGTGTGTGTGTGTGTGTGTGTGTGTGCGTGTGCGTGTGCGTGTGTGTGTGTACTTCGATTGTTCAATAAATAATTTTCCACACATCATCAGAGACAAGAACACAGTGAAGAGATGAAGAAGTTCCCTAAACCTCAAACTACCCCCACCATCTTCCCCACCACCTCCCCCACCACCTTCCCCCACCACCTCCCCCACCACCTTCCCAACCACTTCCTCCAACCATCTTCCCCACCACCTCCCCCACCACCATCACTCTCCCACCCCATGGACCCACCTCGCCACACCAACAAGAAGTCAAGTCCCAACACGACTGAGTCATCACTTTATACTCTCTTAACTTACCTACATTTTGATGCGGTATATAATTGCATCTGTGCGTTAAGATTATGAATGCGGGTATATATGACTTGATTATCTTCCTAGTTAGCTAAATCCTGTACGACAGTGAAGTGTGTTAAGTAGTGTTAAGTAGTGTTTAAGTAGTCTAAAGTAGGTAGATCCTCTTATTAGTGTATGTGTTAATCTCATAAGTAGCACAAGAGTACGATGTTTTTATTGCGAAATATAACTAGCAATTTCCTCATTTTCAACTCCCAAAAATTAGTTCACAGCCGGAGAAACGTAGATATGTGTTGGCAGTGATCTATTTACTAGCTCCTGTGGTGGCAGTGATCTATTTACTAGCTCCTGTGGTGGCAGTGATCTATTTACTAGCTCCTGTGGTGGCAGTGATCCATTTACTAGCTCCTATGGTGGCAGTGATCCATTTACTAGCTCCTATGGTGGTAGTGGTCTATTTACTAGCTCCTATGGTGGCAGTGATCCATTTACTAGCTCCTATGGTGGCAGTGATCCATTTACTAGCTCCTGTGGTGGCAGTGATCTATTTACTAGCTCCTATGGTGGCAGTGATCCATTTACTAGCTCTTGTGTTGGCAGTGGTCTATTTACTAGCTCCTGTGGTGGCAGTGATCCATTTACCTCCTCCAGTGGTGGCATTGATTCACTTATTAGCTCCAGTGGTGGCAGTGATCCATTTATTAGCTCCTGCGGTGATAGTGATCCATTTATTAGCCCCTGCGGTGACCTCATCCCATGGCTTAATCCATCATGACTATTCACAAGTGATACAAAAAGTCTGCCTCATTAACACTCACCTTCCTCACCTCCATCAGGTATAATCACCCCGGCGCACCTCATACGTAATCACCTTCTGTTTACAAGTCACTCTCTCTCTTTGACTCCGTTCTCACTCCCTCCCACCGTCACCTCCCCCAGCACCGTTCCTCTCTCTCTCTCTCTCTCTCTCTCTCTCTCTCTCTCTCTCTCTCTCTCTATCCCCCTTCTTTCTCTTTCCTTCTCTTTCCCACCCCCCTTCCCTCCCTCCCTTCTTCAGCACCCTATCCATTTTTTTTTAACGTTTGGCCATTTCATCGTGGAAAATGAGGTTGACACTTTGATTACCAGCATAAATTTTCCCGTAACCACCGACCCAGCGCCGAATACTATCTCTCAACCTTGTGGCGAAGGTCTTTTTCGGGGGGGGGAGGGGGGGGGGGGTGGAAGGCGTAATTTGGCCGACTTTCTAACGGAACTGTGTGTAGGTATTACTCTTGTGTGCTTAGGAAGGAGGAGAGAGAGGTAGGGGTGAATATCATAAGTTGTTGTTTTTTTAATGTCAGGTGAGGTACAGGTGTTATTTGGGCTGGGTATCTGTATCTGGATTTTTCGTGGTTAGGTAATTTTGAATTATTATTTACTTTTGGTTCTGTGTTTGTATATACTTATATCCCTCTGTTGCTCGGTAATTTTCATGGTTGTTGTTGTTTTTGTTATTATTATTGTTGTTGTTATTATTATGTGTGTTTTTTCTTGTTTTTTTTTTCCTTCTTTCTTTCTCACTGTTGCTTAATATATGTCGCGTTTTTTTTTCTTTTACTCTGTATTTTCTGTGTTTGTTTCTTTATGTTGTCTTTGTTTTTGTTTGTCTACGTGGCACAACAACTTTGTAGGCTTCTTTTCAATCTCTCATCGGTGTGCATATTCTCTCTCTCTCTCTCTCTCTCTCTCTCTCTCTCTCTCTCTCTCTCTCTCTCTCTCTCTCTCTTTACTTCCCTTAACGCTCTACAAACACCACCAGTCCACTTGCAAACCTTCCATTAGTCGTCGAAAATGCACCTTCCACCCACACTTATTCTAACTTAGGCACTCATTACTTATGTACATAAACATCCACTATGCCCAAGTTAGGAGGGAGAGGAAACCAGTTTACTTGAGACTAACTAAAGTTATGTGTGAGTTGTATTTATATATATATATGACTGTATATATGACTTGTTGAAGGTAAGTGTGAGGAAGTATGTGTATATAAGTGCATGTGTAAGTGTGTAAGTGTTCTTGTTCTTATAGAGTACTTTAGGTAATTCTGGTCTCTGGGTAATGTAGAAGTTTGTGATGAATGGTGACATGGTAACTTGTTATGAGTGATATGGTCTGTTGGTTGAGAGAGGTGTAAAAAAAGAGTGCTAGAAGGAGAGAGAGAGAGAGAGAGAGAGAGAGAGAGAGAGAGAGAGAGAGAGAGAGAGAGAGAGAGAGAGAGAGAGAGGTTTGTTGTGGGGAAATTTCACACCCTTGCATCACTGACGTCGTAAACTGATGACCTAATTCCCCCCTTCCCCCCTAATCCCCCTCCCCACTTCCCCTCCCCACTCCCCTCTCTCCGTCCCACTCGTCTCCTGAGCTTACGACATAACATATTACTTACCATCTTTCTCAGCGACGACATTAATGCGCGTATTTCTCAGTAACCACCTGAACGACCAAGGAATAACTAAGCATAAGCTGAGTTGTGAGGAGCATTTGGTGTGTAGAAGGACCTGACGAGGGCATAGCCAAGGTAGAGTGATCGATTCCATGAGATTTCGCGAAAGAGTTTGGAGGAAAAAGAAGGAAATAGATTGAAGGTACAAATCATTCACTGAGAAGTATGAATGTCTGAAGCATCCTAGTATAATAGACTCTTAACATTATCCTAGTATAACGGACTCTTAACATTATCCTGGTAACATAGTCTTAACATTAACCTAGTAACAGACTCTTAACATTACCCAAGTATAACAGACTCTTAACATTATCCTAGTAACATACTCTTAACATTCTACACCATAAACATTGGATCAGCAACAAACAGTAACAGGAGACAAGAGAAGTAAGAGGAAACCTGACAAGTTTCTTCTTCTAACAGGTCTTGATCCTTCAGGCTACTGTGGGTAGGTTGGCTTAGAGGCACCAACCAGCAACAGCCATATTGACGAAGTTTTTACCCAGGATGCTTTTGGTCACAGGTGATCTTACTCCCTCCATTGTGATCGCCGCCCTTGTTTATCTTCCTAGAGGTGAATAGAGAAACTACCTTGCTCTCTCATCAATACCCCTCGTGGACAGGTGTGTTGAGGCACTTAGTCATGATCTCATTAACACAAGGATCAAACTCACCTGTAATGTGTCTCAGGGAATCTATTTATAAACATGTGTAATATGTAATAAAATATAACGCCAGGTGTATATTCTTTTGTTGTTTTATACTAACCTTGATAGTGTGTGTGTGTGTGTGTGTGTGTGTGTGTGTGTGTGTGTGTGTGTGTGTGTGTGTGTGTGTGTGTGTGTGATCCACTGACGGCAAAACAGAGCAGAGTTTTCATTAAATTAACTGTCCTTAAAAAGTGGTTCCCTGGGGAGTCATGATCTTGTAGTGGTTACGTTGTAGAAGAGGTGGAGAATGAAGAGAAAAGGAGGAAGAAGGCGAAGCTAAGTAAAAGGAGGAGGAAGAGGATGATGAGAAGGAGAAGGAAGATGAAGAGGAGTAGCAGGATAGGGAAAAGGCGAAGGAGGAGGAGATAGAGGTGGAGAAAAGAAGATGGATCAAAATAAGGAGGAAAAGAGGCGGAATAGAAAGTGGAGGAGCAGGAGGATAAAAAGAGTAGCAGAAGAAGAAGAAGAGGGAGAGGAGGAGGTGTAGGAGAAGAAGGTGTAGGAGGAGGAGGAGGAGGAGGAGGAGGAGGAGGATAAAAAAGAGTTGCAAGAGAAGAAGGGGAAGAAGAAGAGGGAGAGGGAGAGGAGACGATATAGGAGAAGGAGGCGTAAGAAGAGGAAGAGGAAGAGGATGAGGGTAAAGAAGAGTAGCAGAAAAAGAAGAAGAAGAAGAAGAAGAGGGAGAGGGAGAGCAGGAGGTGTAGGAGGAGGAGGAGGAGGATAAAAAAGAGTAGCAAAAGAGGAAGAAGAAGAAGAAGAAGAAGAAGAGGGAGAGAAGGAGGTGTTCGAGAAGGAGGCGTAAGAAGAGGAGGAGGAGGAGGAGGAGGAGGAACAGGAGGAGGAGCTATCTGAAGGTGGCTGTTTCCGTGATTATTGCTTTCTACTTCCTCAATAAGTGAGGGCTGTAAATCCTGTCAGCCAGCCTTCCTCTTATTTCCGAGGGATAACGAGGAAGATTGCCCTTAGGAGGATCCCACAATGTAACTTACCTACCAATCTCGGACCATTTGAGGAGTGTAAAAGGCTCTGTGTTTGTTTTATCGCACTAAGCTGCACTTCTCCCCAACGACCGAGCTTAAGGAAGAAAAAAAAAAGTTAGTATCACAGTTGATTTTAGAATTTTTCAGGAGGATTTTGTTTGCTTTTGTTTTTCGTGTCACTAATCCTTCCTTTATTATTTTTTTTTATTTAATTTGTTTTTTATTATCTACGTTTAATTTTGCTGAATATACGTAGATTAACAAATATCATAATTTTATTACATTTTCTCATTCATATCTCTTATTTTTTCAATTCTTCTTTGGTATTTTTATCTAAGGTTTACAGATTACCAAAACGCCATCTATTGGACAACAGAACAACTTGTTTATGAAGCTTCAGACTCAAAAGCTTAAAGATTCATTGTCCATATACCTGCAGGATTGGAGTCTACGAACTTCTGCCCACGACTGTACGTGAGGTGACGTTTGGTACTGTCACAACACTGGGAAAAGTATGTTACTACACCAATTCACGTCACTTACTCCCCCCAAAAGTTAGTTCTTGTAGTTTTCTGTACTATAGTAACTTCTCTCCTAACCTCAAGGCTGTGATCTTTAGTGGATCTGGCAACAGCTAAGTCAGGAATGGTTCGGTATTGTCACGTCAGGAGCTCTCAAGGTGGTGGTGGTGGTGGTGAAGTGTAAGTATGAAGAGTGACAATAAAAAGTATGTGTATTGATTAGCTATTATTCTTGCATATGGCTCTCATATTTTCTCTCTTGTTTTATGTCTGTTTTCTTTAATTTTTCTCTCTGTTTCTCTGTTTTATTTTGTGTATCTATTCATCGATTTATCCATCTATTTACATCTCTCCATATATACATAGATACATACATAAATATACTGAAAATAACAAGATAAACAAACATACACGAAAATATACATATACATAGATAAATAAACGTATATACATCATCACCTGAGTGCAGCCCAGGACCACCACCGCCTGGAAGACACCTGGTTAGTTTAATTAACCACAGTCGTAATAATAGTTGGTCAACACACCTGTATGACGAGGGGCCAGGGAGACAAGGGGAGGGAAGCGGCGCCCCCTGCTGTGTAATTGGGATATTAATAACTCTCTAATAGACGCAGTGGCCGTTTGGGAATAGTTATTTACTTTTTAATGAACGCAGTGGATATGTGAGGATAGTAAGGGGATAGTAATTACTCAAAAATAGAGGCAATGTTTGTCCTAGGATAGTCAATATTAGTAACCTATGGATAGAATGGTTATTTAAATGCCTATCCTTCCCTAGCCAGTCAAGAAATACCAGAATGATTTATGAAAATTTTATGGCCTCTCATGGAGAAGACGCTGACGAGGTAGAGGCACTCACACACCCAGGGAAGATGAAATGTTATGGTTCTTCCTACTAATAATTGCTTACTATAAATGGATTAATTTGTTGTTTTAAGTAGTTGTATTGTTGTTGTTGTTTTTGCCTTGTGATGACGGTAGTGTTGTAATTCTGTGGTTGTGATTATAATATAATTTCTTTGTTTTCGTTGTTATATGAATTTCTGGGTTAAAACTCCTTAAATTAACAACTTCTCTCTAGCAATACAGTAATAATCTGTTGTAATTACTGTAATGAAATAATTGTTATGTTGTAAGTTCTGAAATACTTTAATTTCAATTGGTTGTTTTTATGTGTATGTGAAAAGGCTTATGTGTTACAGATATAAATGTGTGTATGTTTCTATATATTAATCATTGTGTGTGTGTGTGTGTGTGTGTGTGTGTGTGTGTGTGTGTGTGTGTGTGTGTGTGTGTGTAACAGGCCTATATGCTGTTATTTTCTTTAATTTTCTTTTATTTGGCATTCTCACATTATATTTTTTTCCTTTATTTATATATTTCAATCTTTCAATCCTTGCTGTGTTTTTAAAGCGATTTGTTCGTCTTTCTGAGAACTTTCATTCGCTCTTAACCAAGGAAAAATTCCGTTTCCACTAATCGTCGTGCCATTTTCACCTAATGACTCTCTCTCTCTCTCTCTCTCTCTCTCTCTCTCTCTCTCTCTCTCTCTCTCTCTCTCTCTCTCTCTCTAAAGACGGACTAACACATATCATACTTCTCTCTTATATAAGTACAACAGTAAAAGTGGTCAGGAAAGGAAAGAGACTGCTACCACTCACAGGACGGGAGTGGGAGAGTGAGAGAAAGGAGAGGGAGACAAGGGGAGAGAACTGAGAAAGGACAAGGTTGTTGGTTGACATGCTGGAAAGAGTGTTTGTATTCCGGGGAAATGGTTAGCCAGTGCAGTTGGCGAGTTGTCCGGTCTTCTCGGACTATTCCTCGACCCTGGGTCATACAACTCGTTAACTCAGGGTGTCGTTGTTGTGTTGGCGACTGCTTCTACACCTTAAACAAATTCACGCCTAGGTGGCCTTTGGGCCGGCCATCCTCGTTACATGAGGGACAACCAATATTTATAGTAGTAATAAACAATGAAACCTTACACAATATCTCGAAACTTTATACCTGGCTATTATTATTATATCATTAGCTCTTAATTTAAAACTGTGTTAACGAGAGAGCAATTCACCATAACGCAAACCTTCAACGAGAGAAGATGTTGACCCTGCGTTGTGGCCTTAGTCTTTGATCTACTTTCTCCCAAATGTAGTCAAGTTTCAGGAAAATCAGTCTACCGTTCCCAGAGAACTTTGTTTTACTCACATAGATATGCACTCTGGTGTTAGAGCATTATACCTTCACAACACACAGCCACACCGCCACCGTCTAGCAGATAACATATAGGATCCAATGACGTTCTATTTTATAACCTGTAAATAACTATGTAATAAAATCGTGTGTTCATGGATAGAGGTGGACTGTTTACTTTGCATCCTTAGTCTGGCTACTATATTGAGGTTCCTAGGGATATGCCGAGAGGTTAGTATAATATAAACAAACACTTAAAACAATGCCATGCCAACCACTGTACCAGCTGGAACTGTGACCGATTGTACATACCGCTTCACTTATAAGGAAATGTTATTAAGTTATTTACTATGTAATAATAATAATAATAATAAACGGTTTATTAATAGAGTTGCAGCCGGTGGCTGAAAACATACAAACTTACATGTGATTTAGACATAATGATATGAGTTCAATACATTTACAGGGCTGTACAGTACATAAATCAGGAGTTGTTTATTGTTTTAACAATAGATGGAATGGTGCTATTCTTATATCTATCGGTGCGGGCTCTTATGGCCTGAATTTTGTTGTAGTGGCGGACTGCCCGAGGTGGGTGGGGGGCTGCCGGTGGCAGGAGGTGGCGATGACGAGGGTGGTGCAATAGTTGGCTGCCAAACCTTTCCAGTGCTTGGTGGTGGAGGTCACTGAGGGATGGCATTTCCAGGGTGGACAGAGCGTTGGTGTAGCCGGAGTATTCTGCGCCGAGCATGATTCTGCAGGCCCTTTTCTGTACCTTCTCTAGCTGACGTTGTTGGGTGGAGTTGAGGGAAGACGACCAGGCTGGTGACGCATACGTTAGTTTGGGGAGAATAAAGGCGTTGTAGATGGTCCTCAGCTCTGGCGTGGGTGTCCCAAGTGACCTAAGTCGTCGTAGCATGTAGAGACGGTACGAGGCTGCCTTGACTGCCTTATTTACATGGGCCTTCCAGTCAAGTTTATTGTCTATAGTAACACCCAGGAGTTTGGCAGACTGCACCAGCTGGAGAGGATGGGCACCCACTGTGACTGCTGGGGCTTGCACTGGATTGGTGGCGGTATTGATGTGCATGACTACGGTTTTGGTGTGGTTGATGGTGAACCTTGTTCTCCGTAGTCCATGCCTGTAGCCTGTCCATGGTGCCTTGTAGCGATGAGTAGTCTGGTGCGGTGTTGTCCACTGAAACCCCCACAGTACAGTCATCCACGTACTTCCACCTGTGAGGAGTGTGTGTGTGTGTGTATGTGTGTGTGTGTGTGTGTGTGTGTGTGTGTTACTGTGGGGTCTTTGTGTTTGTGTCTCCTTGCGTGTATTTATTTTATGCACAGAGTCTTTGTGTGTCGTGTTTGTTTTTTTAAGTGTGCATTAGTGAGAAATTATGTCTCTTGTGTTTATATATATTTACACAAGAATAAGCACAGTACAGGTACATATATGTGTTTGCAAGTTTTTGTGTGACTCATAATAATAAAAGTCTGGGTATTTACTTACGCTGGAGGATAATACACACACGGCTGCTTCACCCTAGTGCTGGGGGGTTAAGGAAGGTGAGTACACAGAAGCCTGGGTAAATGTCTGAACATGATACTTAAGATCTCTCTCTCTCTCTCTCTCTCTCTCTCTCTCTCTCTCTCTCTCTCTCTCTCTCTCTCTCCTCCCGTGTCAACAGGTCCTCGTGTCTACAGGTCATTATTTCAACAGGTCCTTGTGGCAACCAGCACTCGTGGCAGGTACTCGTGTCCAGCAGCAGCAGCCCAACAAAACACCAAGAGACACATGGCCATCTGCCGGGCGTGACCGGACACGCCGCCCACGACACAGCGGGGCTGCACAACAACGGAACCCACTGTTATTTGCCGGTTCAAACGGCACTTAACCCGTGGCGAGGCTCTTCAGGTCGTTATACCCGTATTAGCGGTGTAATTTGGGGGACATTACATCCAATTGTCGTGGAGGGTGGTGCCACTGGAACGTGCGCTGGGTCCCGTCGCCTCCAAATGGGTTTGTACCGCGACTCCTGGTTCACAACAGCCTCTCCACTAACTCACCATGACTTATATATATGTGTGTGTGTGTGTGTGTGTGTGTGTGTGTGTGTGTGTGTGTGTGTGAATTCGTTTTAGTAATTTTCACATATATGTGTGTCTTTCAACTCTTGAATTAGCTATAAAATTCTAAATGTTAGGGAGTTGTGCAGACAATGACTTACTTGAAAAAAAAACCTGATTACACTAACGAACAATTTGCTAAATTGAAAATTTTAAAATTGCAGGATATTAACACTAACTGCTGTATCCTATTTGTTTATAAATCTGTCAATCACTTGACTGACAGTAATTTTTTCCAGTTCCGGAATAATCAGAGATACAACTTAGGCGCCCAGAGCTACTAAGACCACCCCCCATGCGCTCCTCTCAGTCCCAGACCTCCATAAAATATCATGGCGTGAAGGTGAGGAACAACTTACCCCCACCCATCCCAGCAAAGACTACGCTCCCTTCCTTAAGTCATTTCTAAGTATTAATATTTTTTTAATACCTACCATTGCAATAATTATAGATTTGCCGACAAGACATGATACTACAGCTTCTGCCTTCTTGTTTCACATTAATACAGCCCATGTTGTATTCCTTCCCCCCCTTATCATGTTAATGTTTATCAACTCCACTGTACAGTATATATGTATATACTTATAATATAAATGTAAAAATAAAAAGATAAAATAAATAAATAACGAATTGATAACCACCGGTAATATTTTGATATGTTCTTATTACCGCCATGTTATGTGTACTATTCCAGATGATACTAAATGTTACATAATACTTCCTTGAGATAAATGTACAGTAAATATCAGGTGCCTACAAGAGAGCCCTGGCTCTCAACTGACTCAGCCATGTTAATACTGTTATTATTATCGACTCTGTATCTGTGTTTTTCTGGTTTAATAAAACAGTTTCAATATCAATATCAATACTTACAGTATATCTAAGTAATTTCCATGATACTAGGCAACCACACCCCGTAGACTACTACCATACACCATACACAACCACACCCCGTAGACTACTACCATACACCATACACAACCACTCCCCGTAGACTACTACCATACACCATACACAACCACACCCCGTAGACGACTACCATACACCATACACAACCACACCTTATAGACTACCGCCACACACCATACACAACCACACCCCGTAGACTACTACCATACACCATACACAACCACACCTTATAGACTACCGCCACACACCATACACAACCACACCTTATAGACTACTACCACACACCATACATACACAATACACAACCACACCCTGTAGATTACCACCACACACCATACACAACCACACCCATTAGACTATCACCATACACCATGCATAACCACACCCTGTAAGCTACCACCATGCACCATACACAACCACACCCATTAGACTATCACCATACACCATACATAACCACACCCTGTAGGATACCACCATACACATTATATGAAACTCCACAATGCAATACAATACAGTACAATATGATATAATTAAATACATTAACACTATAAAAATACAATATATACTGTAGTCAAATGCAATATGATAATATATTATTTTTTAGAGAATTAAACACTGCAATTTGGAGACTGTACTTTGATGTAATGTGAAATTATTTAATACAATAGAAATGATACAGTATTCAGACTAGTGCAGTGTAATTCAATACAGTAGAAACACAAAGAATACATCCAGTCTGTTGTATTGCACTATAAATCAATACAACAGTACTACAACACACTGCAAAACAAAGACTGTTGTTCGTTCCCATTGTTCCCCCCCCCCCCCCAAGTGTGTGTATAAGGTATGTCAAATTAACAGGTAATACCCATTAATTAAGTCTACAAACGGATACGGTAATTAACACTGGTAAATAGATAGATATATATAAAAAAAATACTTACCTAGAACTAGCAGCTGGTAATTATACAAATATTTTTCGTCTGATTGTGAATGCATTAAATTATTCACCGGATGTATGAAACACGTTCGTGATGAAAATATTTAGTTGGAAATAAAAATATCCACTTTTTTCAACAAGACACAAATTACATTTATAAATTGCAAGTAAGATATATAAGTACTATATTCTTAATTACGGTTTAGCGAGTTTCTTAGGGTAGTTAATTGAGGTTTAGAGATATCCGGATAAAAGGGCAGAGTCTAGATTGTAAAATAAAGTCCGTAGGTTAATTTTGTCCGGTAAACGTCGGAAATAGAGCATCTCATTTTAACGTAGACTCTTAAGGTAATTTTTACATCATTTTGAATGTTAATTTTGTCCCCAAAATCATGCATGGGCAACCCGCGGCCTGGACCATGTGTTTGTGCAGCCTATGCAGTGATTGAGAACTTCTATTTAATGTGGCCCGCGGTTCAGGTAGATGCAGCCAGTTTATGGTGAGAAACGCAATATTTATTAAAGGAATAATCTTCACACACAATTCGTTACTGTGTCATCACCTAAGAGTAAGTAACTACAATAATGTAACAGTATATATAGACAACAATATAAACATTTTAACCTGTGTCAGACAAATAAACTGCTCTGAAGCATGAAAAATTATAGAAAAAACTGCCCCCAGTGTACAAAACAATGCGTTATAGTTTGTCGCATAAGATAAAAAGCGTAAAGTAAACTGTGCCGATGTAGCAAAATAAACAGTTTAGAGAAGACGCTTAAAAATATAAAGTATCGATACGCACAAAAATAAAAACAAAAAACTGTCTTAAAGCGTAAAAAAAATAAATGAGAAAGAAAGTGTTGTCCAAGGCTGAAGAAAACATGGAATAAACATCCCAGACGTAAATAAAAGAGCGGAATAAACTGTCGCAACTTACAAGAAGAAAAAATAACATATCGTCAATCTCAAGAACAAACTGATAATGACTGCCTACACACAAGAGAATATCAATTAAACAGCCCAAAGTAGGCATATAAGACAGTATTTAGACTATATCCAAAACCACACTAAAATATAATATAGGCACGTCATAAACTGCCCACAAGTACAAAGGGAAAAAGTCAACTCAATACAACCTAAAAATATGATTCTGAAATACACTGTTTGGCGACCTCTTCAGCCTCCTGGTTAAGACATTATCATTTGCAGCTTGACAAGATGATGCCACACACACACACACACACACACACACACACACACACATACACACACACACACACACACACACACACACACACACACACTTGAGGCGTCACGAGTCATACATAAGGCTGTCATCTCCTGTAGTGTGTATGATTGAACCTGTAATTCTAATAATGTCTCCATTATATTCCAAATATCTTCACTACACCTTCACTTGTTATCTAACTTAGTGTTATTTATAATAGAGATGCGGCAGCTAAGTGAATACAACACTCGTTTCCTGTTTTAAAGGGCACTGGTTTGCGTTAAGGGCACCCCCACCCCCACCCCAGTTTTAATTTAGTACAGCAGATGAAAGACTAAAGGAAATAATTATCACAAGGTATTAAAGGGACTGAGAGGTTGTTTTTTGAGGGAACTGAATAAAATGGAAAAAATGGAAATGGAAGTTGAAAATAAGAGACGGGAAATATTACACTAGTGACCTGATGTGTTGAGACGAAGAAGGAAAAAGGAAATTATGAGAGGAGGAGGAGGTGAGATTGACTCCGTAATTTAGCTCAAGAATAGTAAGGCGTCAGTAAGGATAGAAGGTGGAATGGAGATAGAAAGAGTGATAAAATATTGTACTGGGTATGTATAACAGAGAGAAGAGTGACAAGGGAATGACTTATGGCATGTATAGTTCCTCCCTGTGAATGTAATAAGAATGACTGAATAACATAGAGGAATATGTCATTTGAGTATACTACAGGAACAGTGTTTGGTAATGGTTTATATATATCGTGTTACCTTCTGAAAGACTCATTAACCTGTGAGGAAATATTTCTAATACTTTCCTGTGATATTGAGTAAAAATATGATTTACTAATGTGTTTTATCTTACTGTTGTTGTTGTTTTTTATGGGTCGGGTGGGGGTTGGGGTGGGGTTGGATAGGGAGGCGGTTAGTCTGCACAACACCCGCCCGTTCTTCAAGACCAAAATGATGGATATTTTTAAAAAGTTAGGGATTGTTTATCTACGTGTGGATTTAACGCTACCGATGAATTAATCCACCACATTCAAATAAGTCAATTAAAAGAGAATAATATCAACACAACTATCCCTTTGAGAACTTAGACCCGAAAATATAAGCGTTACCCCCCTAGACTTTCCTCCCAACCAGTCTCCCTCCCTCGCCACGTCATCCATCATTAACGTAGCTCAGTATTGACAACGTAATCAACTTGTTATCTGGCAATATCTATAATTTAGCTCAGGGCAATCGTCAGCAATAAGAGTAAATGCATGATAATCCGTCTCACATAAGCGAAGGGGGGAAGTACACTCAGTAACTCAAGACTAAACGGTGTGTGTGTGTGTGTGTGTGTGTGTGTGTGTGTGTGTGTGTGTGTGTGTGTGTGTGTGTGTGTGTGATCAGGAACTTGTGGAAAACGATGGGGCTCCAGTTAGCCACCACCTCCTCCTCCTCCTCCTTCCCCTTCGCGGCAATTGCTATACGTGTTAACCAACCAAATTGTACTCCTCTGGGTAATATACCGGGGCTGGTGGTGAGAGGGGAAGGGCAGAGGAAGGAGATACTAGGAAGAAAAAAGAAGGATAGAGGAAACATATAAGAGAAAGAGAGAGAAAGAGAGGGAAGGTGGGTCAACCATGTTAAAATGGAGAGAGAGAGAAATTGCGTGTGTGTGTGTGTGTGTGTGTCTTTCTGTCTGTCTGTCTGTCTGTGTAGGAGTCACCTGCTTGCACGTCGGCGTCAGAGTTGAGGGAGGAGGAGGAAGGAAGGTGGTAGGTAGGGAGGGAGGGGAGAACAATTGGGTGCACCTTAGCGGTAAAGTGTTGAGAGGGAGGATTCCGACACGTTGGCTCATTACAGGTGATCCTACGGGGTTATTTCGTCACTTACCTGGTCTTCTGGCAGGAAAATCATGACCCCCTGGTTCATTTTTATATTGTTTATTGTACCCAGGAAAAAAAATGGCATGTTATCGTTTTATATATTTTTATAGTTGAAGGGTTATGTTGTTGGCGTGAGGCAGACAGGAAATTGTCACAGCAAAATGGGAACACAGAGAGAAACTTAACAAAACGTGTTTTTGAAATTTTTCGCAGAGTTCAACGTAGAGTCTTGTACAGTATTATATATGAGTAAAATTTATTATATAGTAAAATATCTCTCAGTAGGATTTGTTATATTATATGCATGTATGTACTGATTATTACACCTTAGGATGTACTTATTTAACGTACTGTTATGGATGACTGATTAAACGAATTTAACCTAAGCTAACCTAATCACTGTGTTTGCATCTTCGAGAAAAAAGAAAATTGTATGGTACACACACACACACACACACATAAACACAAACATGAAACACGCACATGTGCACACACACACGTGCATATACACGCACGCACGCACATCCTTGACCACCGAAGGGTCAAGACGTGCCTGGCGCTCCTCTCGGAGCAGCCAGGTCAACTGTTAAGTTGGCCCATACCAACCCCTTCCCCTGAACCCTCCTCCCCACCGGAATATCAACAAGTTCTCGCCAGAAGTTACAATTTCATTTAGGAAAGGAATGGAACCAGTGTTAAACAGAGGTGAACAGTGCTTAAGTCAGTGAGAACAACTCAACAGTAACAGTCGTACCCAAGTTAACCTTCACACAGTGAGGTCCCAGGTACCCAGTGATAACGGCCCGTGAGACCCAACAACAACCAGCGATGTGTTAATCCGTCTACGATAGGAAGGCCTGGGACCAAACCTCACTCATATAACACCATCTGTGAAGGAATTACTACACCACGTGAGGCCCTCTCATAACACCATCTGTGAGGTAATTACACCACGTGAGGTCCCCCATAACACCATCTGTGAGGGAATTACTACACCACGTGGTCCCTCATAACACCATCTGCGAGGGAATTACTACACCACGTCAGGTCCCTCATAACACCATCTGAGGGAACTACTACATCACGTGAGGTCCCTCCTAACACCATCTGGGAGGGAGTTACTACACTACGTGTTTGCTGTTCAACACGAACAATCCTACATTAATCTGTATGTTCACTGTATGTTCCTTTACCTTTCTCTAATGAAGGCTTTTGTTAAACCACCAATGTATGTAATAAGTCACCTATGTCCTATGTATATTTTCAGCCTTCGGGCTGCAGAACTTTTTCAATAAACCGTTAATTATTATTATTATTATTATTATTACAAACACGCACACATTCATGCACACATACGCGTACACGTACTCACATATGAACAGACACATAATTTTCAACACGTTAT
The DNA here is from genome assembly GCA_958450375.1 of Homarus gammarus. Classification (NCBI taxonomy): domain Eukaryota; kingdom Metazoa; phylum Arthropoda; class Malacostraca; order Decapoda; family Nephropidae; genus Homarus; species Homarus gammarus. The sequence goes on along the minus strand of CAUDMG010000716.1, from coordinate 635,834 downwards.
CAGTATTTAATACAAATCTTCGGTATTTGTCTTAGAGATGTAAGGCTTTAAGAAATCCAAACTCTCTCTCTCTCTCTCTCTCTCTCTCTCTCTCTCTCTCTCTCTCTCTCTCTCTCGAGTCCCGCGAATTGTGCCTGCGGTTTGATGAGTGGCCGCAGGAGAGCCGAAAACTGCCGCAGGCTGTACAGTCAGGTAGCATGCAAGGGCGTGGTCCATGTGTGTGTGTGTGTGTGTGTGTGTGTGTGTGTGTGTGTGTGTGTTTGTGCGTGTGTGTGTGTGTGTGTGTGTGTGTGTGTGTGTGTGTGTGTGTAATACGATATTGTCGTTCAGAACGTTTTGTGAATCATTCCATTAATAATTTTACCTCATCGTCAACACACACACACACACACACACACACACACACACACACACACACACACACACACACGCACACACACACACACAGGTCGTTCACTGTCACGGTACACAGCCAGAGACCTTCGGAGTTACCACAACATCTATAAATCATTTCGAAAAATTCCATTCTCTTCTCTCGTTCTAAATTTTGGGTTCCATATTATACTGAAAATTATCATAACACTCTACGCTATTTTAGAAGCTTACGTATTTTTTATCATAATTCCTGTATTGTTATTATTTACATTTAAAAAGATGTAAAACCATTTGTAAATCATTTTGAAAGTTTACGTTCTTATGTCATAATTCACAATGTGTTCTATTTTACACTCAATTTACCACCACTTTAATAAGACACTTTAAAAAAATACACCACCACTGTTCCTTAACATTATTTACATGACGCTCCATTTTGCATTCAAATTTACCAAAATATATCTAAAACCTTTTGAACATTTTATTTTCTTCATAATAATAATTGGTGTTTTATTTTATATTCAAATATATCAAGATATTTATAAATCACTGAAAAAATGCGTTATTTTTTCGTAGTTATTTTGTTGACGTTATTTTTATGCATTCTAAAGTAATTTTCGAACACAAAGATTTAATGTGTTTTTTCTTCAGTTATTTTTATAAATTTTCTGGCAGGTGTCGAGACCAAACGCGTTTATCAGAGTACAGACCATTACAGCAATTCCCCCCTCCCCCTCCCCTTCTTTTCCCTTCCCCCCTCCCCTTCTCTTCCCTCCCCTCCCCTTCTCTTCCTTTCCCCCCTCCCTCTCCCCTTCCCTCTCTTCCACCATCCCTTCCGCCCTTCTTCCCCCCAGGGCGTACAACTTTCACCAACTGAGCTACTTTCTGTAAAATCAAATGATTCCTTAGTGTGTTTCTTGTTCTTTTTTTTCGGGAGGGGGAGGGACGGGTGTGGGTAGGGGGTAAGGGTGGGGGGGTAGGGTAGGGGTGAGGGTGGATAAGGGGTTAAGGGTCAACCATCTATAATGCTTAATCGTAATTAGTGCACTCGTTTGAAGGTATTTTGTTCACACACACACACACACACACACACACACACACACACACACACACACACACACATAGAAAATAGGGAGAAGGGGAGAGGGGGAAGGGGAAGGGGAGGGAAAAGGGGAGGAAAAGGGAAGAGAGAGGGATGGGGGAGAATCAGTAATAATACTATTTAGTTCAATCCATGGACCTTGTTTGGTTGTTAGTTTATGTTATAACACTTATGTAAGAATACCGATTATTAGGTCACTTTGTTATTAGTTTATACTGCTGTTTTTATCGTTGTTGTTGTTGTAATTGTTGTTGTTGTAGTTTTATTTTATTTCTTGGTTGTTGTTGTTGTTGTTGTAGTATTTATTGTTGTTGTAGTTGTTGTTGCTGTTGTTATTAATTTTTATTTCGCTTTTAGTTTTTTTTTTTTTTTTTTTTGCTGTTTTGTCATAGTTGTCATTATTCTTGTTGGTGTTTTTGTCGTCTTCTACTAAAAGTCAAACATCATTCAGCCATCATCTACTGACACACGCAATCTCCCCATCATGTTCCACTGCCTCCTGGCTACCACAGTAAACATCATAAGCATTTGACCTAAGATAAATTCCTCAGCAGTCCACCATTGAGACAAACTTCTCTGCTCCTAACTACAGCTTCTCAAACCACGATATTTCAGCACAAGATAAACTCATACGAGATCTCATTATTATCTCAGCTCTTGTTCTCCTCGAAAAACTCCCCAACAAACTTTCTGATCTTCGCTAGTTTGTAAAACACCGGAAAATGTTACAAGTATTCTTCTAAATGTCACTAAACAACACTGTAGTCCGAGACAAACTTTCAGATAAGTGACAAATTGAGTCTAAATTTCAGCAATTGAAACTTCTACTGTAATCTGCCACTAGAGTATGGCACCAGTGTTTAGCGTGTATATCCGATAGCCACTAACACAGACGTAACATTAGACGTAAGCTACTTGACGTAAAGCTCCACTAAGGGTTGCGGTCTTCCCTATATGAATCCCATTTGCCTATAAAACAAAGGGAATTTATTATCTGATCTTACGTGACGCCCTGGAACCATCGTCCGGGAGTTTAATGAACCTCAGCTTATTATTAGATGTGTGATAGTCGTGTGAAAAAATGTTCTTGCTCGAATTTGTGTTTTCCCGGAGTGTAGACTCTCTCTCTCTCTCTCTCTCTCTCTCTCTCTCTCTCTCTCTAACATTTCAATTCGTTCTCAGTTTTCCCCCCTCCTCCGACAGACTCACTCTCCCTCACAACAACCCACGATAGTCAAGATCCTGCACACTCACACCCAACAGACGTAAGTGGGAGGAAAGAGAGACAGACAGACTGACACAGAGAGAGACACAGAGAGAGAGACAGAGACTAGACTTGGCTATCAGAATAAGAACAGAGTAATTTACGAATAATGATATGAAGGAGAGAGAAGAGAAAATCATGACAAAATTGCAGATTACAGGTAGAGTTAGCGGAACGAGGGACGGCGAATAGCCTTGTACTGCAGAATGAAATGCACGCGAAGAGAATGTTGGACGAATTAAATCACTGGCGGGGAGAGGAAAGTCGACCGTGGGGGAGGTGGAGGGAAGGGGATGGGAGGGGAGGGGAGGGGAGGGGGGGAAGGTTTTACAATATTGTTGTAATAGTGTGTGATGATAGGATATAAGACAAACAAAACAAAACAAAGAAAGAAACGAACTAGTAACAATGATTCGTCTACACACACACACACACACACACACACACAAATCGAATCCCCCCACCCCATATAGGCCACATCGATCTTTATATATAGTTACTTGAATTCTCCTCAAATATTATAAGCTACTGAGTACACCTGAAGGATATGGGGGGATCCTAAGAGTACACCCATAATCCTTCGTTGACATGAGAAGGATCCGTTATCTCTCTGTCATCTCGCCACCTTGAGATAACTGATCCTGGAGAGAGTTTTACATTGGGCGAATATTAAGTTGTTAAGTTTATTGTGCAAGGTGTGTAATTGGTATATGTCTGTCTGTCTGTCTGTCTGTCTGCCCGTGTCTCTCTCTCTCTCTCTCTCTCTCTCTCTCTCTCTCTCTCTCTCTCTCTCTCTCTCTCAACACATAAAACATACGTAATATAACCAATTCAACAACGAGGAATCATTATAACGAAGGTAATTACGATATCACATATAAACAGATAACTGACAGATAGATAATTCAGGCAGATAATAGATATAACGATAAAGAAAGATAACTGGAGAACATAGAATGATTTAGTGATAACATGATAGCAAAGAGAGATAACTGGAGAACATAGAATGATTTAGTGATAACATGATAGCATAGAGAGATAACATTTTTAACACATATAACACAGATAGTAGATAGATATATAACATAGAAAGATAATAGATAGATTGATAACAAAACTGTCAACATAGATAACATGGATAACAGTAAAAACATATAATAGCATAAATAAAATAGATAATATTGATAACATTGACAACAGAAATGATAACAGAGATAACACATGTTGCACAGATGGCCTTGATAACACACACACACACACACACACACACACACACACACACACACATACACACACACACACACACATACACACACATAACGCGAATAACACCGCTATAACTCAGGATGTGACGTCATAGATGTTTATGTGTGTGTGTGTGTGTGTGTGTGTGTGTGTGTGTGTGTGTGTGTGTGTGTGTGTGTGTGTCTGAATGTTGGTCATGGTACTGAAGTGGACAGCCAAAGGCACAATGAAAGTGTATTGTTCTGTGTGTGTGTGTGTGTGTGTGTGTACTTTTATTCATGTGCGTGTAAATTTTACTACTGTAATTTGTGTGCATATTTTAAACTCTAATACACAGAATTTCTAAATATTGCACCTGGAGAATTTTATAAACATTACCAAACAAACATGAAAAATAAAAACATTACAAAGAATAATTACAAAGTACAGTTATAAATTACAAGTACAGGTTACATGAAAGTAGTGGCTGGTGAAAAAGAAAACGCCATTAAACGTCTCTAAAGCGCCATTACCTATAGGCAGGATCAGAGACATTGGCAGTGTGTATGTTTTTGGTTTCAACAACAACAACCTCCAACAACAACAACGACAACAAAAACATCAACAAAACAACAACATCCTTAACAAAACAACAACAACAACAACAAAATCATCAACAACAACAAAGCAATAACAGCAACATCAACAAAAAAAAACAATAACAGCAATAATTACAATCTCAATTCTATCAATCTCTACTAAATGTTTCTTCACTTCCATTCCCCCAGACAATATGACCTCTGACTCCTGATCCCTGACCTCTGACTTTGACCTATGGCTGTCAGGAGTTAGGTAATTAATCGTATATGTTGCTTTAAGTATACTGAGAGCACCAGGGAAACACACCTGGCATGAACTTGGCCTAAAACCAATTAAGTGAATGTGCTGAAGTTTTCCTAAATGGGTTTGAAATTTTATCTTCTTTTTTTTTTTTACTGCAATTTCATTTTTTTTTTTTTAGGATTTTATTTTATTTTTAGTCTCATCTCTTCATCTTTTTTCTCTTAATTTATTCTTTTATTCTTTATTTTTTCTTTTGTTTTTACTTAATTCTGTGTTATTTCCCCTTACGTCTCTTATTTTTCTTTACACTTTGGTTATTTTTTGTTTTTTTATCTCTTTCTTGTCGTTATTTTCGTCTTTCTTCTCTTTTAATTATCTTTTTCTATTTTCCTTCGCTGTCTGACTGAGATAACTCGATAGCAGCTTAAGCTATGTACAGGTAGTCTAATCAATGATAGCAGAGTAAGTTATAGCAATTTGTCTATGATATGAAAATCATAGTGGAAGTATTATGGAACAAAGACAGTCCAGTCCAGTCCAGGACAGTCCAGTCCAGGTCAGTCCAGTCCAGTCCAGTCCAGTCCAGTCCAGTCCAGTCCGCATGTCTATTACACATTCGAAAATTTTAATATGTGTAGTTTTGTGGCGATTTTCTCTCTGTACAAAGATGTATTAAACATATGACGCGTTTCATGCACGTACACACACACACACACATGCATTCACGTACACACACATGCGAAGCGTTATAGGTTTAATACATGTAGTATGTACAGAGCGAATATCACCAAATTCATGCACGGACGCCCACAAGGGTTGATGATAAATAGAACGTACATGGTGTGCGTGTGTGTGTAATACTAATAATAATAATAATAAACGGTTTATTAATAGAGTTGCAGCCGGTGGCTGAAAATATACAGACTTACATTTGTGTGTGTGTGTGTGTGTGTGTGTGTGTGTGTTTAAAATTTTTCTTTATTTTCTCATCAATTAACCAAAATATGTTAACGCATCTCAAAATGAGTTAGTTAATATTATACAAATGACTCCTGCTATATTTCCTTATCATTTTAGAAAGTAAGATAAAAACATTCAACTTTCCTTTAAGATAAATAACTTTTTCAATTATTCTTTTGTTTATTTACATGTTCTGAACCATTACCTCCTCAGCGCCACTACACGGGGAAAATTTGAACTACAAACCATAACAAGACTCCACCAATGTTTTTCTTTTTCCTCTCTGCCTAACAAATTGCTCCTCTGCGCTGAGTAATTTCAAGACAACGATTATCACGGGTTGGAGTCGAGCATAGTTAGCGTGAGTTAATGTCAAGCCACCACAAACACTAAGCGTAATGTGGATAGAGACAGGTGTGTATGGGTAAATAGTGACAGGTGTGTGGGGGTTACACCTCATTCACGACACAAAGTTACACAACACACATATACACAACACACAGGTAACACAACACACATGTACACAACACACAGGAAATACAACACACAGGTACACAACAGACACACAACATACAGGTACACAACACACAGGTATGCAACACACAGGTAAACAGCACACAGGTACACAACACACGGGTACACAACACAGACACACAACATACAGGTACACAACACACACACACACACACACACACACACACACCCAAAACACACACAGGAAACAGGAAACAAAGTCACCCAAGACAAAGGTACACACGTTCACGTTCCTGACTTTGCCACCTGTAAAGGTTCAAAGGTTTTGTAATAAATACAAATTAGTCTTTCAGTTTACAAGACAGTGGCAGTGATTTTTCCGCCATGCTCAACACCTCTACTGATATTTACTCTACCAACAGTACATAAATTCTACTTCCTGGGATTTCCTTTGTGTATAAGCTGTAACTTATGTTCTACTTATTATGAGTTGCTGGGGGTTTATGAGAAGGTAAAGGACCTGGAGGAAGGGATCATTTTCTTGGTGAGTAAAGTTATTTTGAGTTTGTGAGTGGAAATGTATATCCAGGTATATATATTTTTTTATGGGGGGCGGGTTGTTGGAGGTACATTGTTCGTGAGTATGAGATTAGGATTCTATTGTGAGTAAAAGTTATAGTTTGTGAGTACTATATGGAGATGATTTCTTGTGAGTAAAGGTTTTTGAGTCAAGATGTAAGGGTTTATTTCCTTAAGTAAAGAGTTCAAATCCTGTGAGTTTAAATGCTGAGGGATTTTTGTGAGACGGGGACTATTTTCGTGAGTTAATGGATCAGAATCTGGGTGTATTGTGAGGGTTTCTTATGAGTATTGGTATAAAATCTGTGAGTACATGATAGGGATTTCTTATGAGTAAAATTCCTAATAGTGTAAGAGAGACTTGTTCTTGTGAGTATAGTTTTGTAATTTTTGAGTAAGAGACCCAAAACTCATACAGAATGAGTTCAAAATATGTGAGAAGTAGTCAATGTTTACGAGTAGGAGTCAAAAAGTTATGAGTTATGAGTAAATAATTAGAGCTTATCAGTACGGGCTTTAGTTATCGAGGGATATTTTTCTCAGTTATCATAATTATTTGCTTAGCTTTTTAAGTACGATAATTTTACTCTCTAAGATAACTCCCTGGTCCTTAAAGACGTAAAAAGGAAGAAAAAATATACAAGTAAAATTCAAGTCACTTATGATCAGGACATCAAATCTTACCATCATGAATTAATTCGTCCTTGGCTCCATTACCTCGGTGAAGAGAGAGTCAAGGCTGGCAAACTTTAATCCTGTTTATTAAGATGTTTTGATACGAGTACAAGAAGCTTGGAGCAGGAGGAGGAGGAGGAGGGGGAACCCATGTTAATTCCGGATGAATTCTGCGTAAGTGGGTGTCATTGTGGTTCAGTAAAGCATCTCTCTCTCTCTCTCTCTCTCTCTCTCTCTCTCTCTCTCTCTCTCTCTCTCTCTCTCTCTCTCTCTCACACACACACACACACACACACGTATAGCTGTCACAGGTGGTGATAAAGAGTGAATTGCATGAGAGAATGTGAAGGTGTTGCCGCCAGCCAGTTTGCTTGAGTCTGGCATGTAGCCCCGAGCCAGCCCTGGGGGGTTCCCGCTTTCTATGTCCCCAAAAATTTCTTCGTCTCTCTTACATATCTCCCCGTTTCTCTCACCCTCCTATTCTCCCTGTTTCTCCCATCCTCCTATCTCCCTGCTTCTCCCATCCCTTATGTCTCACCCTCACATCTCCTTCTCTCTCTCTCTCCCTCACACTTATATCTCCTACTCTCTCTGTCTCTGTCTCTCGCTCCACAACGTATTTCCCCCTGTTTCTCACCCCCATGTCTCCCTCTCACTCACTCATGTCTCACTGTCTCTCATTCATCATTATCACCCCCCCCCCCCCACGTCTCTTAACACAGCGACTTTCATTCAAATTCCGACATATTATCATTTGTCCTACTTTCACCTGCACGTATTATCCCCGTACTATAGAAGGCGGGGATATACAGTTTATATTCTGTTTGTTTGTTTGTCTATTTGTTTACCCTAAGAAATATAAAGAGTAGTTTGTTTACGCTGGGTTATATAAATTTTGGTTAGGTTAGGTTAGGTTTGGTTAGGATAATTACTGTAAGCTTAGGTTAAGTTAGTGTAGTTAAGATTAGGTTAGGTTAGGTTAGGTATCCATATATAGTAAAATTAACTACCTTAACTGTGGTCATTTTGAAGAACATTCCAAAAATCCCTAATTTACTTTAAGAAACATTATGTGAAACTACCAATCCTGAACCACGCATTTTGGAGGAGCGTTACTGAGGGTGTGCTACTAGGAGTTACTGAGGTTGTGTTACTAGGAGTTACTGAGGGTGTGTTACCATGTGTTACAGTGTGTGTTACTTATCCTCTGCTGTAGGGTGTCTTTCGTGTGTTAGTAGGTTTTCTTAACTCTGAATATGCGTTACTGGGAGTGTGTGTGTGTGTGAGTGTGTGTGTGTGTGTGTGTGTGTGTGTTGTGTGTGTGTGTGTGTGTGAATCCTACCTAACTCTGTTCTTGAAGAGATTTGAGAAAGACGAGTGTATGAGAGAGAGAGAGAGAGAGAGAGAGAGAGAGAGAGGGGGGGGGGGAAGAAGAAAAGAGTAAGAGTAAATACGAAAGAAAATAGAGAGAGAATCAAATACACTATACATAGAGATGGACGGAAGAGACAAAAACAAAATATAATAGTGTGAGACAAACAGACAGACAGACAGACAGATAGACAGTGAGAAAATATTAAATAGAAAAAGAAAGAAGATATTAAGAAAGAAAATAGAATACAAGAGAAAGAAAGAGAGAAAGAGAGAAAGCGCGATAAAAAAGAATAAGAGTGAACCGAACTGCACAACACAGCGGAAACCAAAATAAACAGAGACGATTGAAAGAAAACTGAGAAACTTGTCAACGGTAACTCAAAGAAAATTACCCCTCGTCGTCCCCCCCTCTCTCTCCCTCTCAATGGCCCTCACCTCCCTTCCTCCTTCCCTCCTTCCCTCCCTCCCTCCCTCCCTGCTTCCCTCCCTCCCTCCCTCCCTCCCTGCTTCCCTCCCTCCTTCCCCCTTCCATCCTCGAACCTCTTCTTCCTCCATTACCCCTATCTCCCCCTTTCTTCCCTCTCTCTTTCTCATTTTCCTCTCTTCCCCTTTTCTTTCTCCCTTCTCTCTCCCACCAACCTTCTCGATACCCCCTCTATTCCTCCCTTCCCCTCCCTTTCCTCCCTCCCTCCTTCCCTCCCTCCATCCACCAGAGTAGCGAAACTTCCCTCTATCCCCTCCAACCACCACCCCTCACCGTCCTTTCCATCAAACCCTCCCACGCCCCCCCCCCCCCAACTCCCTTCCCCTTCCCTCCCTCCCTCTCTGCCACCCTCAGAGTAGCGGGACACAGCTGGAATTCCCTCCTTTCCCTTCACCCAGCCTTCCCTCCCTCCCTCAAGAGTGGCGGAACACGGTCGGCCCCTCACTCCCTCCCTCCGGTTTTAGAGAATTGCAGTTGGTTCACCCGGGTTAGTCTGCCTTGTTAAATCACACCCGTAGCCAGGAAGAACCTCTTTTGGGGGTTATTTATCTTACCTGTGTATAATGACACCTGTTGAGTCTTAACCCTTTGAGTACGAGGTCTTAACCCCTTGAGTACGATGCCTTAACCCCTTGAGTACGATGACTTACCCCCGTTAATATGATGATAACCTTTTGAGGGCGGGCTATTAAACCCTTGAGTGCGTTAACTTAACCTCATTAGGACAGTGACTTAAGCTCTTGAGTTAAATGACTTAATCCCTTGAGTATGATGTCTTGATCCCTTGAGTATGATGTCTTGATACCCTGAGTATGAGGCCGTCTGATTGCTTGTTTTGATAACCGATGAAGGGTGAGGCTTTCTTAGGTTAGGTTAGGTTAGGTTTGGAACACGAGACCGAAAAAATTATACTGTGTGAGGAAACAAATCTCATCTCCCATTGGTTAGAAAATAGCCAATCAGATGCATTCTTTTCTCCAATGGCTACATATTGTTTATGTATGCGACCAATGGGGATCAGTTTGCCCTGTGTGTGACTTAACCTCGCCTCGGTATGTTTCCAAACTGAAAGTGGGTCCCATAGGCATAACTGTCCATTAGTGAGAGTTCGAGTACAGTAGTGGGCGGCACTGCACTCGACCGTCTTCATTTCCTTAATTGTAAAGTTACGTATCTTGCCTTGTAAACCCGTATTATACGAATATTGTTTCTGATCGGTTAAACTATCTTACAAAACTACTAAATCAATTATCCCGCATCTCATTTTTTTCTAAAATTTATCTAAAATTAAAAAAAAAAGGAAAACTCGAATTGCCGACAGAATTTTACTCCCCAGCAAATAAAAAATCATAATGGAATTGGAAAAAAGTTGAACGATAAAACATTTCCGTTTGGTTGCGCAAATCACGATGAAATTTTTAACAATGCATATAAATGGTTTACATTTAAATCCGACCATTTCCGTTCTGCAGTATAACAT